>SNQJ01S0005794.1:243938-295986 GCA_010110895.2 Picea sitchensis | reverse complement strand
TTTCAAAATATTGATCACACTACCAACCTTCCTAACCTCTTAACTCAACAAAAGTATGGTGATCTTGGAAAGCTTCTCTTAATGTTTTTTGAGCACAGAAACAAAATTCTAGAGAATCACAAGTAATCACTTACCCTCTTAAGGTCCGATACACCAATTAGGTCTTAGTGGACATTAATCATCATCATCATCATCATCATATATATATATATGGGGGAAATTTCAATTTTTTTTCCACCTTTTTTAATGTTTTTTTTTTTTTGTTTTGTTTTTATAATTTGGATTTTGAATATATTTTTTTAAATGTGTTTGTTTCTTCATTAAAAAAAATTGCGAAGATTTTCTCATTTTTATTTATTTATTTTTCAATGTAAATTTAAGAAAAAAAAAGTGAGTAAATAAATTTTAAGTGACTATTTTGTATCCAATTTTGGGATTTTTTTTGGCATAGGGATCTATTGTCAAAACCACGGTTTCAATTAGGTCGTAATGAGCCATAATTTTAATGTTTAGAAAAAACGGTTTTCTTTAGTTAGCGTCACTTTTTTATTTAGGTGTTAATTTTAAGGTTTTTCTAAACTATTGTATGAGTTTTGAAGGTCATGCTTGAAAAATGTTGTAATTTTGACCTCGTTTGAAAAAATGGTGCTATTGTCCCCGAGGTATAGGATAGTCGGTGATGGAGTGAACTGTTAAGGCACTCCATGAAGTTAAAGTCACCGGTTCGAAACCTGCGGGGATAAAAAATCCATCCATGTTAAGGGTTGGTGTGGCTCAGGCCGGGTGAGATCCTTGGGTGATTTTGACGGCTTAGATGCCCCTGAGTCATGGTTTATTAGCCACAGGTTAGTCCCACATTTCACATACAAACTAACAAAAAAAAAATGGTGCTACTAAAAGTACCACTTTTTGATTTGGGGGTTGATTTTCATGTCTTTTATGCAAAAATATGGGTTTTTTGGCCCAAAGTTCTCGTTTAGAGGTCACAATTATCGTTAAGTTAGTAACTTGTTAATGGATTTGCATATATAACCAATTCTAGCTATGGTCCTTCTACTGCATGTTCTCCTTCAATTTCTAGTATTTTCACATGTATGGGATATTCGTCCTCCTCTTGGTCTTCTTCAACAAAATTATAACAATCCAAAACTTCTCTGGAACTGTCACAGTATATCTATGAATGCTACATACAAGTACTAGTTATATCGAGTCTTCTGTTGAAATTTTTTTGTTCTTGATGACATGGAAAGCTGAGCCAATTAAAGGAGAATCATGTTCAAAACTAAAAGTTACCTTGAGATTCTACATTAATTATTCCCAATTTGCAGTTTCTTTGCGCACTTCTAGTTCCAAGTACCAATTCTTCGGGATTGTGTCCAAGGTGTGTACAAACAAATGTGTCCAATCTTGCCTAGGTACTTTATTCCATGTCTCAATACACTATATAACATGCTCCATTGGACAACTCAATCATGTATAATTCTGCATAATAGCTTCATTCTTTGTACCGAACATGACTTATAATAGTCTTCTACACTGCTATCAATCTCCTATTCCATCCTTTTGCATGACCCACCATCTTGTCGAGGTTGATTTCAGCGTGACATCTAACATAAATAATATCTACTGATTTGATATTTTCAATTCAATTTCTCTTAAAAAAGAAGTTACATCAGTTAGTCCATCATACCTTGGAGGATCACATACCTCATTTCCAATCCATCAAAACACATCGGTAATTCGAGCACATTTCCTTGTGGAAACTTCGTTCGATCTCTACTGCCAATTCTCCAAAGTTTCTTCTCAATTTGATGCTCATGAACTAATACTTCTCCAACTAATCACACCATCAACTGTAGGATTCACATAATCATCCATCCACGTAGTGATGTTATACAAATTGTCAAGCTCTTTTCCCTTCACTAGTTCTACATATATTCTTCCTTCACTAGGATCCAACGACACGGTAACTTTCAAATATTCTACTTCAAATATCATCTATCTCTTCTTCAAATCAATGATAGCTTGATTTTCAAAGGCCCAATAAATTCCAAGGAGTGATGGGTAAGAGGTGCTTCCATCTACTATCTCAATCACTTCAAATCTACTATCTCAATCGGCCATGTTGCACACTCCATCAATGCTAAGACTTAACCTTGTCAACTTTTCAATTGGAACAATCTTATGCTAGTTTTCTAACCTTAATTGAATGGGTGACCAAATCAACTTCGGCTAGCCCATCATCTCCCAAGTCTGCCTCGAGATGACATTCACAATGGAGCCTAAATCCAAAATAATATTGTCCATGTCATAGTTTCCTATCTACGCATTGACTCGAAACTCCCTATTTTTTCTCTTCTTACGATGCACTTGGTTAATTGATCTATGTGTGACATGTATCTCTTCCTCTTGGGTGCAACGGTCATTCATTTTGTGCAGCATACTCAAAGTAGAATCATCTTTCATTAACTCTAAACAAATTTTCAAAAAATTATTCAAAGTGATTACCTTGTCAACTTGCCTTTTTGAATGGTCATAGATTGGTGGCATATCATACACCAGTGATATGTCATACGAAAGTGGCATAGTCGAAGTCGATGTTATCAATTATGATTATATTACTTCCTTTCTTGCATATACATCTCTTTTTCATTTTTGGGGTCAAATAACGATTGAGGCTTTGTTTCTTTCCTTACCCACTGGTGGATCGTATTTCCCTAATCCATCGCATCAGCTCTAGTTCTGATTCCTCCTCATGCAACCACTTCTATATTAGGTTGTTCATTTTGTGCCTCTGTTGCGATCATCTGTACATTTGTGTTCCTCTTTTCTTTCCATTTTGTGATCAACTGTGGACA
Organism: Picea sitchensis; assembly: GCA_010110895.2. Classification (NCBI taxonomy): domain Eukaryota; kingdom Viridiplantae; phylum Streptophyta; class Pinopsida; order Pinales; family Pinaceae; genus Picea; species Picea sitchensis. Next base: position 293,128 of record SNQJ01S0005794.1, on the reverse strand, counting down.
ATACTCCATTGTATGGTCTAGTTGTTTGCAATATGTACATGTCGTGCACAGATTCAGGAAGTATCGTGCTAAATGTCTATGTTGATTACAGTTATAACATACAATAGGTATTCTACCTATGTCAAATCATCCTCTTTCGTGGCCTCCGAACCCTCTTATTCTTGCTTCATTATAACCTCTTGGAGTATTATACTGCATAGCTCCTCCTTCAGATTCTTCTCCCTGAAATATGTATGCGTCTACAATGCACTCTCTCATCAAATAAATTGCACGACAATCATTCTCTTTATGTCCGACAGAATTTAAAAAGTTACAAAATATATTTATTTTAGTACTATGGTACTTCTGCATCAATGGGAAATTATGAGGGTGGTGACCCACCGTTTTGCAAATCTTGCACCATAACCCCAGTGAATTTGGAGCTCCTATATTCAAATACTATTGAAAAGTTGAACATTCATTATTATAGTGACCTTCTATTCTACACATGATACACTAGTGATCTAGGTGGATATCGGTGGCCACCCACCTTTTCCAACTGGCTCAAAATAGTTTTCTAGCAATTTTGGTAATTTACTATTTTTTAGCAGTTTTTAACTTCCAGGGCCATTTTGAGGGCCTAAATGAAGGTTTTTCAGGATCGAGGTTCTCAATGATATGGAAAGTCTCTAATTGAGCCCCCAAAATGAGTCTCCTCGATGATACCTTTCCAACAAGCTATCGTGCGTCCCAAACGAAGAATGTATGCCAAAGTTACGCCCTCGAGAAGTTGATACACCAAACTACCCAAAACGGGGTCCACAAAACTATTGGATTTTCATATTTTAGGGTTAGGGTTTTGGATTTTATTTATGATAAAAAGGCCTTTGGAGCCTCATTGTAAAATCATCTTCTTGCGAATATGATTAGTCATCATGTCTCTTCTCAGAGATAAGCTGCCACCATTCTAGCGAGTCTTTCACTCTGTATTTTTATAGTCTTTGTACATTTTGGCTCATTAATAGAAAATTGTGTATTATTGTATCTTTGTGTTTATAGTTGCATCTCTGATGCATTTCCTTTATATTATTGGATATCTCTGTACATTTCTTTATTATATATCTGCTCTCATTTCGTGTCGAAAATAATCTGGAACAATGGTATCAGAGCAGGTTGCTCTTGATCATTTTTCAGTGCATGTCCCCAACGAGGTCCGAGTATAGCAAGTTGCGTCTTGATCTTGTATCTCTTGAGGAAAATCGCTCTCACATGCCCAAGAAACCCTCCATAGTGGAAGAAAAGAAAAACGATGGAGCAGAAAATTCTAATAATCTGTTGCTTGAGCAAGCTCTCACGCGACAGAGGGATGAAATGATGGAGAATTTTTCCCACATCCTTCAACACCTGCCGATAACAACAGAGGAATATTCATCAAGAGGCCGCTTTGGAGGAAACTCACCTTTCAAGGTACAGGTTAATTTTGATATTCCTGTATTTGAAGGTCAGATAGATGCAAATGCCCTAGAAAAATGGTTAAATCTGCTAGAATGTTATTTCTCTGTTCACTATTTTTTTGACAAGGAAAAGATCACCATCGTACTCCTTAAGGATATCCCCCATGTCAAACATTGGTGGGAAACTTATTGGGAGCAAATTTCCATAGATGAATATGGAATATATGGGGTTGAGCCCACTTGGGATATTTTTGTGGATGCGGTCAAGGAACGATATTTCCCTATTGGCAACTATGAGGACCAATACATGAGATGAACCACATTGTGGCAAGAGAGGGGCCAAGAAGTGTCGGATTTCACCAATACCTTCCATACCTTATGCACCAATCTAGGTATCAAAGACTCCGAGCGACATTTGGTTCTGAAATACCGCGGGGCTCTACACAGATACATTCAAACTGAAATGGGTTTTCTGGATATCTCATAACTCGGTGCTACGTATCGATATGCTGTTAAAATCGAGCAGAAATTTAGGCACCAGAACAAATGAGAGTTTGGATATGAAAATCCACAACAACCAAAGTATGAGAAAGACCACCCTAACAAACAACCTCCCAAAAACCAGTCTAAGCCAAAGGAAAATAAGGGTCACGAGAAGACGAAGAAGGACACTAGAAAATGGTGTGATTTCCATGAAAGCCCCTGGCACAACACCGATGAATGTTGCTCAAACCAGTCATTGGTGGCCAAGATCAAATACAAGGAGTCGAACCCTAATTCAAAATCTGATTCTGAAAATACTGGTAAAAGACAGATCATCGATGTAGACCCCATTGTTATTGAATGCAACAATTCAACCAGAAGATCCAACAGATCCTAAAGAGGGGGAGCACCTTTTTCATTCACAGATGTGGGTGAAAGGGACCCCGCTGCATTTTATTGTTGATAGCGGAAGCCAGAAGAACCTCATCTCAGCATAGGTCGTCAAACAATTGGGATTGTCGACAACACCACACCCGAATCCATACAACATCAGGTGGCTTCGCCAGGGACAAGATATTCGTGTCATCTAGCAGTGTCGTTTATCATATATTATCCATCCCTTCAAGGATGAGTTAATATTTTATGTTTCCCCACTAGATGTTTGTGATGTTCTCTTGCGACAACCATATAGTGCCATGTTGTTTATGAGTCTTGACCCCGTAGTTTCATTGTTACTTTGGGGGCTCATCTCTACAGAATACCAGAGGAAATTCTGACTATTGTCCCACCTAAATAGTGTCGTAAGGTAGTATCTCATACTACAAAATTCAACTTCTTCACAGTCTTCTTAAAGCGTGAACAAAAGAACACCAATGCAGCCTCAGTCCAAGCACCTTCTATCCAACAGAAGTAGGTCGACAAGATTGCAACAAAGTGTAAAGATTCCTTTTGCACATAGGAATCTCATGTATCCAGAATAGTTAAAAAGGTCCAACCCTTCTAGCCACAGGTTTGTGAAAACCTTCAATAAGCTAAGCAACGCAACTTCTCCAGCAAGGCAAGTAGCTCATCAAGATGTAGATTCAACAAACTCTTTCCCCTCTCCCCTGGGAACTTAATGCAGTGGATACCATTGATTCCTAAGGAGGGAGGATTGATCCAGGTGGATATCGGTGGACACCCACCTTTTCCAACTGGCTCAAAATAATTTTCTAGCAATTTTGGTAATTTACTATTTTTAGTAGTTTTCAACTTCTGGGGCTATTTTGAGGGCCTAAATGAAGGTTTTTCAGGATCTAGGTTTTCAATGATAGCCAAATTCTCTCATTTATCCCCCAAGATGAATCTCCTCGATGATACCTTTCCAACGAGCTATCATGCGCCCTAAACAAAGATCGTATGCCAAAGTTACACCCCCGGGAAGTTGATACACCAAACTACCCAAAACGAGGTCCACAAAACTGTTCTCTTTTCATCTTCCAGGGTTAGGGTTTTGGATTTTCTTTATGATAAAACGGACTTTGGAGCCTCATTGTAAAATCATCTTCTTGTGAGTGTGAGTAGCCATCACATCTCTTCTCAGAGATAAGCTGGCACCATTCTAGTGAGTCTTTCACTCTGTATTTTTACAGTCTTTGTACATTTTCACTCATTAATAGAAAATTATGTATTGTTGTATCTTTGTGTTTATGGTTGCATCTCTGATGCATTTCTTTTATATTATTGGATATCCGAGATATCTCTGTACATTTCTTTATTATATCTTCGCTCTCATTTCGTGTCAAAAATAATCAGGATCAACTAGACTTCCTCACGTTTTTCTTTTCCTTTCACAAGATCCTACAACTAAATAGTCAGCACTGCTAGCTGGGACTGCACTTGAGCCATTCCCGCACCATTTTTTCCTATCGGGGACGCTTCTATATTCATTTCAATTTATAAGGATTGCAAATTCGACATGATCTTTTGTTGCATCAAAGGGCAACGTATATGTGGCAACAATCCTGCAATAAACCACTCTATGTGTTGTTCATCTATAATTTGGAATGTAAACCGATCCTTCAGTATATTAAATCTTTGATAGTAGTCCCACATTGATTCATTCACTATATGATTGATCTCCTTCAACTTTATAATGCACCATGACTTGGATTTAGTTTTTTTGAACTCTTTTAATAGAGCTTGTCTTACCTCTGCAAATGTTCTAGTTTTCCCCGCATGTGTGGTAGTCTGATATTTCATGTACCATAATAATGCGTGATCTCTGAATTCCATTTCCAACTATGAAATCTTTGCATCATCATCTTGGACATTCTTCATAGTCCATATTGTCCCACAAATGAACAAATGTTGTTTTGGATCCTTTGTCCCCACTCCATGGAAGACAAACATTCTTAAAGTAGGATCTATTCCTACCATCGTGTTCTACGCGGTATTCTTTTCTGATAAAACTAATTGATTCTGACTCAACATGCTACTTTGATTACTTCTACTACTATATTTACTTCCTTCACTAACTATAATTGATAAAGCTTCTGATCTTACCTCAGTTCTCGTCGATGCACACAGGGTCGTGGGTTCGACGCAGGGTCTAATATGAGTGGGATCTTCTTCTACTGGACCGAGATGACGGATATTTTGTTCTGTGTGCATACTTCCATCGATATGGAGTATCACACCGATGTATCTTTACTCATTCTCATTGTGTTTCCCCTCTCTCTTAGTGACTCATCTTCTTATTCAGTCTAAATCTCTTACTACTGTGCAATACTCCAACCTCTTCATTCATCACACACTCGTCTTCTCTCAACATCCTCAACCCATCTGTTCTTCATTCCTTCTCTTCATTCCTCTTTATGCTCATATCATCCCCTAGTCAGCCCCCAGTCCCCCTATGTGCATGAAGGCGCTTAACAATCAGATTCCAGTTTCATAACTCCCTTGTCACATAATAACATCTTAATCCAAATAGATAGTGACTTCAAGTATCCTCCATACGGCACCTTAAAGAATTCCCTTTCACCAGTGCTATACAACTGAGTACAATCTATGGAAAATTCAGTAATGTAACCTCCCAACATACTTTCCAGCCAATAATCTACTGTGTGCGATACCCGATTGCTTATATAATTGACTTGCCTAATTAACTCAGGAGTCCAATTTCTCGGAACAATGGTACAAAATTTTTCAATCTTTTCAATTAATCTTTGGATCCACTCAACTAAAATATTTGAAAAATCAGCGAAGAAAATGGAATGCAAATCTGTAAACACATACCTTTATAGCCATTTCTCTGCATTGATCTGTGGATTTATATTTTGATTGACAAAAAACTTGATCTCCTTCGTGTCCAACCATTTTCCAATATCCTCCTTAGTAGGTCTCCACATACCCCTCAATCGCAGATCCCAGTCTCGATAACATAACCATTTGTTGGCGCGCAGTGGGAAAAACCGGGGTTCAACATTAATTCACCAACAAATCCCAAGATACCGACCCTTTTGGCATCACCCACAAGTAGGGACAGAATGAACCAAGCTTCCACGATCATGAAGGGAATGGAGACCGTTCTAACATTCATTCTTACTTAACACTCATTCATCATGCAGTATACCTTGTGTGTGAAATCATAACAACATAACGACGTATGACAGATTCATCTTACTTAATCATTCAATACATGTGTAGAACCATCATATAATGTATTCATATCAACAAACCATGCATTACATGTGCACCATAAACCAAAACATAAAAGAAACACATCACAACATACAACATGACAAAGAGATTTAACGTGGTTCACCCCAAACTGGGCTAAGTCCACAATGGTTGGATTCTTATATTATTCATGTATACTCATTCCTTATAACTGGTGTGCACTGAGCTAAAATAAGATACATCAATTCCGCCCCAAAATACCTTAGTCGTTTGTGCATACAGTGCACACTTAGCTCCTGTGATCTCACTCTCATCCATCACTCTGCTCAAGTTCATCCCTAACTCCAATAACAACTTCCAAAAACTTCCCAAAATCTCTTTCTAGCCAAAACCCATACATATTTATACATTGATATTAGGGATTATCCTGTTATAAAATGGACCAAATGGTCTAACTACTACTAACTAACTTCCTCCTTCCGCACATTGGCTCCTGAATATCCGCTAATTGTCTTCCACACACAATGCTCTTTTTTTGACTTGTCACACTGTTTGCTCCTGCACGCTTCCCAAAACTTACCCAAAATGTTATGCTCCAACACCTCTCTAGAGCCACCAATATTCAAAATTGCAAGTGATAATGTGCAAAATCACTGCAACTCAATCATGCTAGAGAATTGCTAACAATTTTCTCGACAAGAATTGAAAACAAACCACATGTCCACTATCCTAGGAAAAACAAAACTGTACAAAGAACGAAAGACACAACTATGAAGGATGTGTAAAAATAGTCAAAGAAAAAGTCTCCACACATGAGAAACAATGCATTGTAGATCGCAATATTGAACATTTGCTCGGCGAGAACCATTTTTTAGAGTAGATGAAATTTTCCATATACTCTTGCAAAATATGTGTTTCATGCATTTCACATCTCCCTTCCATTTCCGTTACTCTTCCATTGGATTGCAGTATGGATCAACATATCATTTCTTGCTTTTCCTCGACAACAAAGATATATAGGCGCTGCAATGATATCAATAAATAAATTATATACCTGACATTGATTCAAAACCAAGTGCATTTTCTTTACACCAAGGTAATTGTGCCTCACTCCAAACTACCTATCTTGTCACAACAAAGTGTGTCCAACTATTGCAAATGTTGAGACACAGAAGCATAGCAGCTCGTGAGCATGTCTTTCCTCTACACAACAGTTGAAAATATAACAAGTGTTTTGTATGCCTTCCATGTACCTGCCCCCAATGCCAATGCACACAACCAATATTTATGTGTACTTTGAAAACATAGGCATAGCTAAAGCTCCATAGGACCACAAAAGTGTGAAACTGCACAATGACAACTGACACAAGTTCTCCACACAAGAATTTAAAATACACAAGTGTTGCTTGCAATAGCCATATTCCTTTTCAAAGCACATAGTCTCAGAATACATAGTTGAACTAGTTGTGTACATATGTCCATAGAAAAATCCTTCCTGCAACCTAACTAACCACGTGCCTTGTCACCAACATGCGGAACTACAAGTACTAACGTGCAAAATCACCACAAATCAAGCAAGCCAAATAATTGCTAACAAATTTTCTGGATACGAATTGAAAATAGACCAAATGTTCATTGTCTTACACAAAAGAAAAATGTATAAAGAATGAAATAAACAACTATATGGGATGTGGAGTAATCATCAAAGAAAAATTCTTCACACATGAGAAACAACGCATTGTAGATCATAGTATTAAACATTTTCTTGATAGAATTATGCGTAATCCAAAAACATGCACAGAGAAAAATATTCCATAGGACCATGGAGGTACAAAACTGCATGATGACAACTGATACAAATTCTCCACAAAATAATTTAAAATACACAAGTTCTTCCTGTAGTAGCCATATGCCTCTGCAAATCACATCGTCTCACAATACATAACTGAATTGACTGCATACATATGTCCATAGAAAAATCCTTCTTGCAAACAATTTGCACATAAGTAGTGATGCATTGCACATTGCAATATCTTTCAAAAAATGTAGTTATCTACATCTTGGAATGAAAATGCAATTCAAAGAAAACTATCAACACATACAATTTTGCATATGATGAACCCCAAGGGCGTTAAAAAAAACACTAGAGCTAATTCCAATAAAGCACAACACTTGCATTATGGATGAAGCATATACTATTAGAAAAGAAGCACACGAACTAATTGCATCTATCCAAGAAACATAGGTGAATATCCATATCTGCAGACACAAATAAGAATTGGTATAAATTATCAGCACGTGAATTGAAAACAGACTGAATCTTCACTATCCTAGGCTAAAACCTTGTACAAAGCATGAAATATACAACTATGCGGGATGTGAAAAAATTGTCAAAGCAAACGCTTTCTCACATAAGCAACAACACATTGCACGTCGTAATATCTTTCCAAAAAATGCAACCATCTGCATATGATGAACAACAACGTGGTTTAATAAGAGACCAAATCTTCACTGTCTTGGGCTAAAACCCAGAAAAAAGCACAAAAAATACAGGTACGAGGAATGCAGACGCATTTTCAAAGAAAACATTTACACATATAAACAACAATCCATTGCACATCGCAATATCTTTCAAAATATGCAATTGTTTGCATATGATGAACAACAACAAGGTTTAATAAAACACCAGGAAAAAACTACAATAAAACACAACACTTGCACTATGCATGAAGCATATACTATTAGACAATAAACACACAAACTAATTGCATCTATCCAACAAAAATAACTGAATATCCATATCTGCAAACACAAAATAAGAACCATTTTCTAATCTTCCTTTCCATATAACACACAATGCATATGATTTCTCACATTAGATCAAAAGCACACAAAGTAATTGCATCTATCAAACAAACATAGCCGAATATCCATATCTGCACACCCAATATAAGAATTTGTATAAATTATCCACACAAGAATTGAAAATAGACCAAATGTTCACTGTCCCAGGAAAAAACCCTACACAAAGCAAGGAAGACACAACTATGAAGGATGTAGACAAATTGTTGAAATAAATGCTTCCGCGCATAAACAACAACACATTGCACATCGCAATATCTTTCCAAAAAATGCAACTATCTGCATATGATGAACAACAACATGGTTTAATAAAACACCAGAACAAACTCCAACAAAACACAACAATTGCACTACACATGAAACATATACTATTAAACAACAAACACACAAACTAATTGTATCTATCAAACAAACATAATTGAATATTCATATCTACTGACACAAAATAAGAATCAGTTTATAATCTTCCTTTCCATATAGCACGCAATGCACAAGATTTCTTTTAATTGAATATCCATATGTGCATACGCAAAATAAGAATTAGTTTCTAATCTTCCTTGTCATATAAGAGACAATGCACATGATTAATTGAAATAAATTATTTGCACATGAATTGAAAACAAACCAAATGTTCATTGTCCTAGGCAAAAACCCTGCACAAAGCATGAAAGACATAGGTATGTGAGATGCAAACAAATTGTTAAAGCAAATGCTTCAGCACATAAACAACAAAACATTGCACATCACAATATCTTTTGAAAAATACAACTATCTACATATGATGAACGTGAACAGGCTTTAATAAAACACCAGAACAAACTCCAACAAAATACAACAATTGCACTACACATGAAACATATACTATTAAACAACAAGCACACAAACTAATTGCTTTTGTCAAACAAATATAATATCTATATCTGGAGATACAAAATAAGAATCAATTTCTAATTTTCCTTTACATATAGCATGCAATGCACATGATTTCTTAAGTGAATATCCATATGTAGACACAAAATAAGAATTAGTTTCTAATCTTCCTTGCCATATAGCACGCAATGCACAAGATTTCTTACCCTCTCACATAGAATTGTAGAATCCTAACACCACAACTCCTGCAACTTGCAACACACAACACTTCAAAATTGACAAAACTTGAACGTGTTTCTGAACATCTTTTTTTCCTGTTAACCTTTAATTGTCTTCGGCGTGCACACTTTCTGCAATAAACCCTAACCCGCTTAAATTGCCTTTGCAAAAAAACAAAACAATAATCAACCATTTCAACCAACAACAGACCAGAACTAATTGCACTAGGCCTAAGGGTTTTTCCCTGTGCACCTTTCATTTTTTTCGGCATACACAGTTTCTTTGAGTAATAGAACAGAGCAAATTGCACTATGCATGCAACCAAATTGGGTCAAGGAAACATAGTAGATGCACATAATTTGTCACCCTCTGGCATAGATTTGTAGAAGCCGAAATCCATGTCTAGTAAGTCACTACTTACAACACTTGGAACTTCCAAAGAATCTTGTCTTTGTGATTCATAGCACACTATATCATATTAAAATGCAAAGAACTCAAAAATTTCTTTTGACAAAGAAACTTAATTAAAACTCCTTGCAATCCATAAAAGCCCCATCAAAGAATCATGCCATACTATACACAAAAATATATTTGTATTTATTAAAATCTATCTATACATTTAATAATAAATACGTTTACATATTCTAGGTTCAAACACATTGACAAGCTTCATAACCAATATTATCTAGAAAGGACCATCCAATATACAATTAAATTGCAGCAACAAGGACTAACAAATATATTCATAATTATTTTTGTTTTGTTAAAAACAATTGCAAAATTTTCAAATTTATAGTGAAATTCAGTTTTATTTCAATCATTAACTTCCTAGCTATTATAAAGACATCCGTTTATGTGTTTACTTTTTCACATTTACCTAATCATATTTAAAAATTACTTTGATAGCTAACTGATTGCCAGTAAGTGATTAACATAAATTAAAATATTAACACCAAATAAATGAAGCTCAACCATTTATTTGTTAATCAATAATAAAATTTAATATATTCTTTTAAGGATTCTTTTAATCTTATCAACCTTTCAGCGTTGATCAGCCACGTGGCTGTGCTAGTTAAGTATCATTGATTTGTTAAACGAAATTGCTTTAAGTATCATTTCCGTAGAGCGTTTTTTTTGAATCTACAAATTCTAAATTATACTTTTTTATTAAGTATCTTTGATTTGTTAAACGAAATTGCTTTAAATATCATTTCCGTAGAGCCTTTTTTTGGAATCTACAAATTCTAAATTATACTTTTTTAATCGCTAATTAAATATCGTTATGAATGTCACCAGCGAGAGTACTCGTCATTGTCATTTCAGTTACGAAGCAATTTGTTAATGAAAAACTTTCTGATCCAAATTCACAAGCAATTACGTTCCGAATCCCTATATCTATGTTTCCATTTTAAATTGCTCGACACACTTCCAAATTCCACGCACGGGACAAAAGCCAAATCTTCCCAATCAAAATCGATATGCCATTCCAAGCCGAATGGCCCCATGTTAGCTTCAATCCTCGCTTTCTGAATCCAAGAATGAATTAAATATGCCAATCTGAAATATCAAACAATGGATCTGAGAGTGACTTATATATACGCATCTTAAACACAGAATCAAACAGAAGCAGGGAGATATTTAAAAAAATTATCCGAAGTTCCAGGTGTTTCAGTCTGATCGAACCTTCCACACACATGTCACTGAATAAAATATGGGTGACAGAAGAACCTGAACGTGGATCGCTTCCTCCAAAACACAATTGGATTTATTATCAAAAACAGAAGGGTCGAATAATTCAATGCCTGTCACGGGAATTATGATGCCAGTAATGTCATATCAACAGTGAAGGCATGAACCTTCATGTGTGATGGTCCACAGCCGAATTATTATTCTTGACTGAATTGTGGAAACCGCCATTTTCGCATACAGTAAACTGTTGTGCAGGAAAATTTTCTTCAAAAATAACCTCCCTGAATCCCATAAATTTTACTACAAAGAGCAAAGAATAAAGTACTCCGACATAATTGTACATATAACTAAGGATGAAAATGAGAATTGCAATCAAAATTACCCAGCAGCCCAGATACTTAACTTCCTGTCGGTTCGGATACCTATCTTGCAATGTGCTCCAGCCACTGATTTTCAAAGCACCCTATTAATGGCTGTAATTGTGACAGGTCCTGAGAATTTCCTTCCCGGCCCCGTTCCGACGAAGAATTTCCTTCCTGGCCCCATTCCGACCAAAAATAGGATGGGTTCCGTATAAAGAGAAAAAATACCCATCTTCCTGTCAAAGCAAGCTCGCTGATCTGCTACTTTGCATTTTGTACCTCGTAAACATAACCCCACTGTCATGCTGCTTTGCATTTATCACGTCATGATAAACAGTAAGTTGAACAGGCATTTAAAGGCACCCGAACCCTAACCCTTGATCGCAGTGTTATTCGGGATTGGCATGAAAGCTACTGTTCTGAGTTCTGAGCTCTGAGTTTAGTTTGGTGGGTAAGGAAATCTGTTTGGCGTTAAAATGAATAGTACGAGTATGAATTATGCCAAATTCAATGCTGTATCGGAGCAATCCCCCATGAGAGCCACAAGGTGGAAATCCGGTAAGAGAATCCTTGTTACTGCCGTGGCTTCGACCCTGCTCGTCATTTCTGTTATATGTTTGTCAGTTGGGATTGCTGGTAGATTTAAAAAAGAGAAGAATGAAGATGGTGATCGGCAGATCGGACATATTAAGAATTGGAAATCGGTGCCCAAGGTAGTGCAAGACGCTTGCAGCAGCACTCTCTATCCGGAGCTCTGCGTGTCCAGCGTTTCAAGCTTTCCTGGATTGTCTGATCGGGCTGGGCCAATTGAGATTGTTCACGTTGTTCTCAGTGTGAGCATCGCTGCAGTCGAGAAGGCAAACGCCCTAGCTCGGATCATGTGGACTCGGCCCGGGCTGAGCCATAGAAAACGCGGTGCTTTGCAAGATTGTCTCGAGTTATTCGATGAAACTCTGGATGAGTTGTATGAAACGGTATCCAATTTAAAGAACGGAAGCTGCATGTCAGCTCCAGAGAAGGTCAATGACTTGGAGACATTGCTGAGCGCAGCCATCACGAACCAGTACACCTGCCTTGATAGCTCTGCGCGTAGCAATCTCAGACAGGAATTGCAGGGCGGGCTTATGAGTATCTCTCATCTGGTCAGCAATTCGCTCGCTATTGTCAAGAATATTGCAACCCGAGCTTCGAACGTAACCGTTAATTCGATTCACAATCGCCGTCTGTTATCTGATGATCAAGGCTCCGAGTTCATGGCCATGGAATCAGACGGCTTTCCGTCCTGGATGTCTGCGAAAGAACGAAGTCTTCTGCAAAGTTCTAGAGACAATATAATGCCCAACGCCGTGGTTGCCAAGGACGGGAGTGGACATCACACCAGCATTGGTGATGCAGTGAATGCAGCTCCACAGAAGAGCAGGACGAGATACGTGATTCATATAAAAGCAGGAATTTACTGGGAGAACGTGGAAGTAAACAAGAAGAAGACGCATCTGATGTTCATTGGAGACGGCATAGGTGCCACTGTGGTTGCAGGAAACAGAAATGTGAAAGACGGCTACACAACTTATCGTTCTGCAACTGTTGGTAAGTATAGATTCTACCATACATCTAGTTGCAAAAAAAATCTAAATGCTATTTAGGTATCTGAAATTTTCAACATTGCAGCTGTGAATGGAAATGGGTTCATCGCACGCGACATTACCTTCGAGAATACGGCCGGAGCTGCGAAGCATCAGGCGGTGGCCCTGCGCGTTGGATCAGATTTTTCGGCATTCTATCGGTGCAGCTTCCAAGGGTACCAGGACACCCTTTACGTCCATTCTCTTCGCCAGTTCTACAGAGAATGCAACGTCTACGGCACAGTTGATTTCATCTTCGGCAACGCAGCCGTGGTTCTGCAGAATTGCAATCTCTTTGCCCGGAAACCCCTGGCGAATCAACAGATAGTCTACACCGCTCAAGGCAGGCAGGACCCCAATGAAAACACCGGTATTTCTATTCAGAACTGCCAGGTGATCGCTGCCTCGGACCTGATTCCAGTGAAGAGATCGTTCCCGGCATACCTCGGCAGACCGTGGAGACAATACTCTCGCACCGTGTTCATGCAATCTTATCTCGGCGACTTGATTCAGCCGGCCGGTTGGCTGGAATGGAATGGAAACTTTGCACTGAACACCCTCTACTATGGGGAATTCATGAACCGCGGCCCCGGTGCAGGCGTTGCCAATCGGGTCAGATGGCCTGGCTATCGAGCAATTAGGAGCTCCAATGAAGCCAAACAATTTACAGTGTCTCAATTCATTAAAGGAGATTCATGGTTACCTTCTACTGGAGTAAAATATGTTTCAGGTTTTACCTGACCTCTTCCATCATCAATCAATCTGTGACTCTTCTCCACGACCACCAGGAGGATTTATCCAAAGTAGGCGTTGCATTCCCCTCTGCATTGACAATCGCATTATGCTATTTTTATTTATAAATATGTAAACTGCAAGCTGACTTCTTTTCCGGAGATATACTTCTGGAAAAATCCAGCGTTTGCGTGCATTTGGAAATAAGAACTTCGTGTCGGTATACTTACTGTTTCTTGTTTGCAAAAAACTGTGAATGTCAGTGTCAAAATATGTAACCTGGGAACTCTGTAAACTATAAAACTGGGTGCAAATTAGTGAAAACTCGCTGATGATAACTCATGCCCCCAATATTATACTTATACTGAGAATGTTTGTCCCTAATATAAAATGTTTGTGGTAATATGAAATGTTTGATTATATTAGGTTGATAAATGGAACGTGACAATTACACATCTTTACAGTAATTTTTTAATGTGATTAGGTAAATGTTAAAAAGTAAACATGTTAACTGATGTTTTGATAAATGCAAGAAAGTTATGAACAATAAATCTGATCCATTGATTTTGGAGGACGACTAAGAATATACCAGCATCTTCAATGCATAGCCATCAGATTAGAGTTTAAGGTTAAATAAAGTTAAAAGATCATTAATTGTGCCCATTGTTAATGGGTAATGCCAAAACACCAAAGTATAAATTTGAAAACTTTTTAATAAATTCATTCAAATTAGAAAAAAAAGTTGAAATTTGTTTCTTACGAAGAAACCATGACTAACTTACCACAAACCTACGGCACATAACAATTGGAGTGCAGAAAATAAGATAGTTGCAACTACATCAATATTAAGAAAAAAAAAAATATCGATGCATTGTTAGCAAGATCATTAGAGCTCATCAAAAGCCACTTTCATTGGGATTTATTTCACTTTCTACAAATCATTATATTTAATAAAGTTATATTATATTTAAAATTATATTAAGTTTTATTCAGATTTATTTAACTTTCTACAAATCATTATATTTAAAGTTATATTATATTTAAAATTATATTAAGTTTCATTGGGATTTATTTCACTTTCTACAAATCATTATATTTAAAATTATATTATATTTAAAATTATATTAAGTTGGAAAAGACAAATGCAATGGTTAAATTTGATGAGTTTATCTGTTTTTTCCATTTTTAATAATCAAATACTTTAAATTTACATTTTATTAATGACTTTCACTTAATTTTTGAAATAAATAATATATATATAATAACAATACATTAAATTATAATAATATATATAATATAATATAATAAGAATATATATTATAATATATAACATAATATAATATAATAACAATTTCTTAAATATGAATTTAATTTTTGTGTAAAGTATAAATAACACAAGTTATAAATTATATAGTAAAAGTCATGCATAGTATAAGTTTTAAATTTTATAGTAGATGGAGGTTGAAACACTTGTACACTCACATCTTTCAGGTTGAAAAGTGAAGATTGAGAGGGAAAAACAAATCAAGGATTCTGCCCAAAAAACCTGCATGCAACTATCCAGAGAGGTAAGGCCCATTAATATTAAATTGCAATTACAATGATGAAAATTGTCTTCTTATGGCTTGAGCTAGAAAACACTTTCTTGCATACTTATTTTTTTCATTTTAGAAAACATTAGTAGTTGCTATTTAAAAAAAATTATCCAAAATAATTTAATAATATTTATTATTTCATTATATTAATAATAAAAGTCGATGTTAAAAAGCCCATATAATACATATTATTTAAATGGCTGACAAAAATAAATATAAAAAAAAAAATTAAAAACAAACCCGTCATAAAAATTTTACTTGACAAATAGGAGTGCCTATCTTATACTCTGAATGTAACAAAATTCACTACAAGAAAAACACCAATTTACAAATGTTTTAACAAAACTGTTTCTTCCTCAACCATTTTTTCAAAAAATTCTTGTTAGTATGTCATTTATATTTAACCATACTTGTGTCCATTGACACCAAAGTAAGTTAACATATTTTATAAAAATATGAATTATTTATTCAAAACATTCTTGTCCCTACACCATTTATATTTAACAACATGAATGCATAACCATAGATCCATAGATTCACACTAAAGTAGATTAAAAATATTTGTTTTAAAATATGAATTATTTATTCAAAAAAATTATTGTTGGTGCACCATTTATATTTAACTACACTATACCATTCACATTCAAGTAGAATAAAATAATTTTAAAAAAATATGAGCCATTTGTTCAAAAACTTTTTGTCTATAAACCATTTATATTTAACCACATCTATGCATAATCATATCATCCATTACTGAAGTCCATTACTGAAGTAGGTTAAAATATTTTATAAAAAATATAAATCATTTGTTCAAAACATATTTATTGATGTAAAGTAAATTAAACAATGTCTAAACATAACCATACTAGACACACTATTCTAAGTCTATAATTTAAAAAAAAAAAAAAAATTCACGGTGCTCCCAATACAATTAATATTACTGATTCATAACCCTATCAAAGTAGGTTAAAACATTTTAAAAAATATTTCTCATTTCAAAAAAAAATTATGGTTGGTACAATTAATAGACTTAATTTGACCAATGTGTAAACCTAACACAAGCATTGAATGAGATTAAAATATTTTAAAATATGTTGACGATTGTTTCTAAATAATTTTAGTACATCTTATATAGTTGATTGTACCAACGTAAAACACTACCATGGACATTAATCTAGGTTTAAAAAAAATGCACTTTATAAAGAGAAACACATAGTTGTGTCAATATGTCAGGCACACTCTAGAATACCAAATCGTAAATGCATCAATGTTCACTATATCCCTATGATTTCCTTGTTGTGTGGTGCTACTAAACTCCCACATTTCTTAATTGCTTCACTTCCACGATGGATTTGTGTTTATTTTGGAAATTTGCAAAAGTACCAAATTTTTATTTTTTTTATTTATATGAAAGCCTCCTTCATATTTATATTGATTATTATTCTTTAATTTAAAATTTTAATGGTTTAAATATTAAAATTTGGCTTTAATTTGGTTGTTTAAAAAGTTTAAAAAAAAAATTACAAATTTTAAGTCCAATGTTCTAATAGGCTGCACAAGTAAGTGGTGCACCATAAAGTTTTGTTTCATGCACAAGATTTCCATATGCTCTCTACTACACTAATAAATATACATATGCACCAGGTGTGGTTTTCCACATAAGATTAGGTGCACCATCAATTTTTGGTAACATAATTAAGAATTTTATGTGCACACATAGATAATAAAAAAATGCATCGTAGTATCCTGCACCAGTGCATGGTGCCTACATAGGCGACACCAATGTGTAGTGCTTCCAAGCATTCTTAGTGCACTAAAAAATTATAAGAATGCACGGATGCACTAGGTGTGGTGTTCCACATAAGATTAGGTGCACCATCAATGTTTGGTAATGTAACCAAGTGTTTTTGGTGCACAGATAGATAAATAAATGCATCGTATTATCCTTCACCAATGCATGTTTCCTACATAGGAGACACCAATGTGCAGTGCTTCCAAGCATTCTTAGTGCACTAAAATATCATAAGAATGCACAAACAAATTTATTGTTCTCTTTTTTGCACTACTGAATGTATAGATGCATTGATATTGGTTCCCCAGTATGATGTGGCACACTATGCATTCTCATTCTCAGTAATAGAAACAAGGGATCATGATTCTCTTTATCATCTGTAGCACATTGTACAAATCGATGCACTGAAAATTATAATGGTGCACCAACTTTGGTGCATGATAATAAAACTAGTGCACCAATAGGTAAATCACATGAATAACAAATAATATTTTTAAAACTTATTAGTGTTTGAAGAATTTAGTAAGAGCACTCTTAATGGCAGGGTCTTATAAATGTATGACACCAAGTGTGTTGATGCACTTGTAAAATTTTAGTGCACCATGTATGGTGCATTTAGTAAATGCAGGCACATTGGTTAGTTTAACAAATTTTATGCATAATAAATTTAAGTTGGACATTTAAACAATACCATAAATTGTGATTTATTATATATTTTTTATTTTATAGATAAATTTGCCTAGCAAGATATGTATGTGAATCAAGAACAACCAAAACAATAGAAAATTATTCCATATCTCTTTGTGCATATATGGGAGGCCTGAGAGAGGGAAAAACATATGTTACTTCATCTTATTGTACCTCATATTCATCTGCTTTTAAGAGATGTAGGTATCCTCTATAAGTTTTATGAAGAGGCTAATGCCCTTAAGGGGAACATGGATTTATTGATGCGGTTGAACTTGATTTTTCATTGGGATCGTGGTAGGAAATATTCCAGGTTTATTCCCAATATGCGATGCCAACCCATAGAGGAGAATTTTTATTTTACCATCAATGTTCTGGTTATATCATTGTAGTATTCCAGATATAAAATAGTATGCAGAACATAAATATTTTAGCATAGAAATGGTAGAGAAATAATGATATAACCAGAACAATACCAGAATAATACCAAAATAACACCAGAAAGAACACCTTGATTAATGATAACAATGTTCACTTGTCTCTTCGAGGGGGAAACCTCCAGCAGATCAGAGCTCTATTACAATAATCTCCAAGACAAGATTTCTCATACCCTCTATTCCTATTTATACTGAATATATCTATCCAAAAGAACAATCTAGGGAAGATCCTTCTAGAAGCGAAAGCTTCTATTAGGTCTTCTTACATTTGACTTATTCCTCCTTATTTCTAGGCCTTATTAATATTATCCTTTATTACATGGAATTATATTATTCTACCTACGTGAGGGGTTAGGGAGGTTAGGTCCCTCACATTCCCTCCCCCTTGAAGAATAGCCTTGTCCTCGAGGCTTAAGATGAGTAAATTGTTGTAGAATGGTGGTCGGTTCCTAGGTGGCATCTTCTGGAGTTGTATCTTTCCATTGGAATAACACTTCCTTGATGGTGCGCTGACGGAGATGACACTCTTGTTGGGCCAAGAATTCTTATGGTTGCAACCATATGGAATCATCTTCATCCAACTTAGGGAGACTAGTTTATGTTTGGCACTTAGTTCCAATCACCTTCTTTAAGTAGGAAACACAAAAAAAGGGATGGAGCTTCGACTGACTAGGTAGAGCTAACTGATAGGCCATCGATCCCACACACTTAAGCATTGTATAAGGACCATAACATTTGGGCATAAGTTTCTGACAGTGGTTAGCTTTGAGTGAAGTTTTCTTATAAAGTTGTAGTCGAAGAAACACCTAGTCCCCTTCAACAAAATGTCATTTGAAACGACCTTGATCTGCTTGTTGCTTCATACGATTATGAGCCATGACCAAATTGTCTTTGAGGACACGAAGACTAGCCTCTCAAACGGTAATATTTTTGTCAATCCCTTGAACCTTCGAGACTCCTGGCATATATGAGAGAACCAATGGGGGATTTTGGCCATAAACTACTTCAAAAGGAGTCATGCGAGTAGTTGTATGGTAAGATGTGTTGTACCACCATTCAACTAGGGGAAACCTTTCAGCCCACCGATTTTTCCTCTCAGATGAAGAACACCTCAAATATGTTTCCAAACACTTGTTGACAACTTCATTCTGGCCATCCGTCTGGGGGTGATAGGTAGTGCTAAGATGCAATTGGGTGCCCTATAGCTTGAACAATTCTTTCCAAAAATTGTTGGTGAAAGTGAGGTCTCTGATCTGGATTTTATGAGCAGAATGAAATGAATAAAGATTATTAAAATATGTTTAACACAGAAAAACAAAGATATAGTAAAACATGTTTTCTATTCAGTAAGGAAATAAGATGAAACTGTAAAATGCAGCGGAAAACAAGCTTGCTAGAATGGTGGTGGCTTATCTCTGAGAAGGGATGTGATGGTTGCGCTCATTTGAAAGAAGATGATTACAATGAGGATCTAACAAATTTTTTACAATAAACATGAATTCAAAAACCCTAGACATCCAAAAAACCTAACCCTAGGAGATGAAGTGCCTAAAGTCATGTGGGCGACGTTGGGGTAAGCTAGTACATCAACTTCCCGGGGTCGTAACGTTTGCATATGATCTTCGTTTTAGGCACACAATAGCTCGTTGGAAAGGTATATCCAAGGAATACACATGTTTCCATCAGAATCTAATTTCATGTACATTCTGACTGTGGAAATCCCTAAAAACGTTTTTAGGGCCTCAAAACGACCCCAAAAGTCAGGGACCTAAAAACTAGGAAAACACTGCCAAACTGGAAAACTGCCAAAATGAACCAGTTGGAATAGGTGGGATGCCAAAAACATCCATATAGATCAATCCTCCCCCCTTAGGAAGCAATGGTATCCATTGCATTGAGTTCCCCCATCAGATGAGGAAATTTCTGTTGAATTTGGCCCCGGGTGAGCCACTTGTCTTGGTTCAGGAGCTTCCTTGTTTTGACAACTCGGTAAGTTGGATCCTTTGTTGTCAAGTGCCCTTGATCTGTGTGTCCACAATATGATCATTGGATGCCTGTTGCATGCAGTCATGGTTGAGCTCTGTTGGTGTCAATTTCTCTGCTATCTCTGAGGTGTCCAGTAATGGTGGGAAATATGGCAGAAGGAGAGCCACGTTGAAGAATGGGTGCAGGCCAAGGAAAGGGTGAATGTTGAGCTCAAAATAATTGTCACCCACAACCTTGGTGATGGTGTATGACCCATAATGGAGTGGGAGAAGCTTTCGATGGGGCCCTGTAAGGCGTTCTTTCTGCAAGTGCAACCCAACTTTGTCACCCACCTGAAACTTATGTGGCACGCAGTGTTGATCATGGCGCTACTTGAACTTGGCATTGGACTTCTCTAAAATATCATGAACCTGTTGGTGGATGTGTTGGATCCTCTCAATGAATCGGGTGGCTTTGTCCGCTTCTGGTGGAGTAGGGGATGAGTGGGCCGACATGGTCGCCAGAGGTAGTGCAACATACATGGGGCCCAATGGTTGGAATCTTAATGGCCCTTGACCAAGTTTTGGAGATCCTTGGTCATGTTTGACCTCTTTTGGGACTTCGACAGGCTAGTCGAAGGTGGAGCGCAAGTAGAAGCAGATATCACAGGATCTCAACCCCTTTTTAGGGTCGTTTTTGGGATTAGGGTTTATGTAATGGGTATGGGATGTTAGCCCATGGGTTTACTCATGTTTAAGCCCGTTTTGAAATGTATAAATAGATAGCTAGGCAAAGTAAGTAGGGGGGAAAGTGAATGCCAATGTGCTAAGTGCTAGAGCCTATCTATGTGATTGCAAAGGCTTTATGCATACTATGTGTTAAGACTTGCAGAGCTAAATGCAAGTGATTGTAACAAGGATTTGTGCTGTGACCTAACTCAGGGAAGGAGGATCTGGTGAGGTGCAAAGATCTCTTGTCCTATGCGAAGTATGGTTTTTGGGCTCTGTGCTTATAGAATATTGACAAAAGATAATAAAGAAGAGAAGAGTTGGTGGACATAGCCCTTCACTAGGGTGAATCACGTATATCTTGTGTTATGGTTGCTTTGTGCACTATGGTTATTATATTATTTATGTGATTAATTCTTAGTGCAATATTGTATGCTTAGATGAATATGATAGCTTAGTGCCTAATGATGTGAATAAGATGTTAGATCTGATCTATCTCTCCATGCTAAGTGCTTGAAAGTGTTAGATCTGGTAGAGTACTGCACTGCTCTGTAATTAGGGTTTGGATCTGCGATGTGAATAAGGGTTAATTACTGATGAATTTTAACTGTTAAGTGCTTTGTTAGAGTATTGTAATCACAGATCTGTGTCCCAGCTAAGGTTGTAAACACTGGAGTCCTACAACCACCCCTACCTCTACCTCGGATGAGACTTCATTTGCTTTGCAGGTGTTGCTGAAAGGGTCAGTAGTTAGGGTTTTTTTGGTGCATTGTTGAAGCGTTTAACCCTAGGTCTGCCCCTGTGCCAACAAATGGTTCTGTTGTCAGGACCTGAAACTATGATTGTTGGGAAGTGAAGAAAAGAAAGCTATGTGCGTAGATCTGTGCTTCAGTGTGCAATATTGACTTGCGAAATTCTGTGTTGAGAAGAGAAGTTTGATTTGAATAAAAGAGGTAAGATCTTGAAGCTTTGTGCTCTGAGAAAGGTAAGATAAGTGAAATTTTTTGTTTCGAAAGTATGGATCTAGGTATGTTTGATAAATTTTGTCTTAATCTGAAAACTAGGGCACAATTATAAGAAATAAGATTTGATTTGAATAGATCTGATAGAAATAATGAAAGGTATGTTATCCCTATGCATGGAAAGAATGTTTGGACTAACAAATGGATGCAGGATCCTAGAAAGAAATTTTTGCAGGTTAGTTACTGTGATCCCAGTGCGCAGTGCAGAAAGGGTTGGGGATCATTTAAGAGAAAGAGAGGATTAACCCTTTTTTACAGTTGCATAAGACCGAGACATCTTGCTAAGGAATTCCCTAGTAGAAGACCTAGTTGTCTTTGTTGTAAAGCTATGGACCATGAATTTTTGGATTGTCCTAGGATGATTGCTAAAGTTGAAAAGATGAATATGAAACAAGAAAACTATGAGAAAGGCCAAGAAACTAAGGATATTATAGAACCCTAGAAAGAGTCAGAGACTATATTACTACAGATGAAAGAAACCTTGAATGACCACAGAAATATCAACTTATCAAAGGTCTTAAAAGAGAAAGAGTACATAGAAACAAGAATAGGAGGCTTCGACATAGACTATGTCCTGGATGAGGAAACAGATGTGAATATCATGACAGAAAGAACTTGGGAAATTTTGGGAAAGCCTGTTATGGTTCCTTCATTAGGAGAAATGGGATTATTTAGAGGAAATATGATAATCCTATGTGGAAGACTTACCCAGATATCTATGAGTGCTCATGGAACTTCGATAGAAGAAGAATTTGAGATCGTTAAGTTTGTTGAGAACAACGCCCCATTTTCTATCTTGCTAGGAAAACCCTGGATTGAGAAATATTAGATACAAAGGAAACGAGAAGAGGAGGATCTAGACCTGAAAAAGCAAGAACCAAGAGACTTCATGGATAAGAGAATAGCGCAATTAATGGAAGAACAAGAGAACCGGTCTAAGCTACTAAAGACCAAATATATGGAAGTCAAAGTTGAAAGGACACGGGAAGACTGGAGACACATTGTCTGTACAAGAGAGTAGAGCACTTACCCCAAAAAGAGAAGAAGTTCTACCCTTGAATCCTATGAAAGACCCTCCACAGTGTGAAGTTATCATGCCAAGAGGAGATAAGAACGATAATGGAAAGAGGAAACCAGTGACTCCGATCATAGGAAAGAAGGCCAAAAAGCGGCAAAGTTAGAAAATTTGCAAGAAGTTCCAGAGAATACTTCTTAGAAGAAAGGTTTCTAGAACTCGAACTTCGTCGGAATATCAGTACAACATAGAATGGCACTTCGCCATGGTGGAGAAATATAACTGTTGGAGGCATTATGACCATTAGATCGACGCTCCCAACGGTTAGGAGAGAAATTATGGCCAGAATGTTTGCCATTGGACCGTTGGGACCACGCCATAACGGATGGAATTGCATTGAATAAATCTTTGCAACCTATTGAAAGAAACCGTTACGACAATCTTTATTTATCCCGTTGAGTGTTGCACCGAGAACACTTTTTCCAATTGTGATTATCCAAGACCATAGAGAATTATTTGATTTCATGCAGCAATTATTGTGACCTCGCCATCCATCCTGTTAAAGTGAGTATTGTTCACCGACCTGATTATCAGATCTCGAGTGTGCATGTCAGACGAAATTAGCGCAACAAAATAAGCCGTCAAATATATTCTAATAGACCTCTTGGACGAGAAGGTGATGTCCACAGGAATCCAAGCCTCATCGACACGAGGAGTGCAAGCCTCCCCATCAACTACTCGTGGATCTGGACCATCCCGATTTGTGACCAAGAAAAGAACCAAGCATCGATATGACTTGGGGAATGAGAAGTTAATCCCATCTATCATGCCCGACTACATCCCACCCCTGGACGATGTGGTGAGTCGTGACACTGTCCCGAGGGACTTCGACTACACAGTCATCATTGCATACCTTCTGAAGGGAACACAAGCAGTCAAACCGCAGTTAGAGAGGATTCCAACCTTGAAGATCAATGACTATAACCTAGGAGGCTGCAAGAGCTATGGCATGCTCACACCTCACAAATATTTGACCAAGACAAAGGGGAAGAAGTCAAAGATCATCCCCCTCGCCGTGGACTATTGTTACGAGGGAAAACTCTCCATGGCCAAGGGTAAACCACAAAAGACAGGTATGACTACAGAAATCAGCTCAATTCCAACATATGTTATACAAACTAATGTGTAAGATAAGAAAGAGGCCTACCTTGACCCAATGTTTGATGATGTTCCACCGTTGATAACTTTGACCCAAAGCTTTGTACCTGCAACCATTTCTTAACAAACAAGTTGAGCAATTATATAGTGATAATATAAAATGGATTGGCACATCAGATAGAATAATCCATTAACAAACATTACAAACATGCCCATGGATAATAATCATATATTTGCACGATATCAATAGGACGGGAAAGGAGTATTTCTATTAATAATTTATCAGTAGAAGTGACAACATTACAGATTTCTGTGTCGGCACGGTTCAAAACCAAGAAACCAAGTTCCTTCCCACTGGGCCTCCACCACTTCAATCCTCCACCAAAGGCAAGCGCATAGAAAAGAGACAATGAGGTTCTCTCAACAATAGAGAAGGAGCTTGGGGGATGAACATTGTGTTCAGACTTGAGGGACAAAGGGATGGAGACTCAATATGAAGTAATTTCTCCATAGTAACTTTTCTCTTAAAGTTGAATGCTTTCTCCTCTTTTTCATAGATCGAAATTGTGATTTTATAGCCTTCAAAATGCAATTGAAGGGATGAGTCAGAACATTTCCAGTATATGGAAGGCCAAGGATTAGAGATCTCCTACTGTGACATGGAAACCCGACTCCATTTTTGTATTTTTTGGCACAAATCCCGATGTATGTGAGCTGTAGTGGAGCAGCCTGCATATACACATGTTGTATATCATATAGGGTGCGTATATGTGGAAAATTTTGTATTTTTAGCTCTGGATTCATCAAAAAGGGATGACAAGTCTGCATAAGGAAATGGAAAAAGGCCCTCTGTGCAAGATAGCAATGGTGAGGCAAATATTGCTATAACAAATGCCCCCTAATGTGTGAGATCAGAGGAGTATATGCGATGGTCGAAATACATTATAAATAACCCAAGAGTGGAGTGGTAGGGAACCAACTGGATGAACTCGATTGCTCATTACATCATGTACTTACTTTACATACATGGCTACCAAGAATACAATGCAGATCCATGTGGAAAATATACCAAACAAGTGTTCTTGGCCATGAATAGGAAAATACAAATGTGGTTACATGCCAAAATTTGTCATAGTCACGAGCAAGGCCAAGTGAAACTAGTCTCAAAATCAATCTAAATATATATGTATACCATGGAGTACAATCTGATCTCCCATGATCAATGAAGTCAAATAGGTACTTGGTCCAATGAAAAAGGAAGCAACAACTTAGGAAATTTGTGGCCACATAGTGATGTCTTCAAGTCTTCTACACTATCCGCCAAGGGTGCAAGTCTACATCATGTGAATAAAGGAGTTGAGGTCGAACATAATGAGACATCGTTTGATTACCAGTCATTGAGGTATACCGTTAACAAATGCAAGACAACCTACCAATAATGAAAGTAGGTATCAAGGCACCGAGTACATTCTTACAAGTGTGAATAAAGGAGTCGATGTCGAACACTTGAGAAATCCATTGATCATGAGACATTGATGTATTCCCAACTGTCAATGGCAAGAGATCTTGCCACTAATGACTGCAAGCCTCAAGGTACTCATAAAACTCTAGGTCCCATATCCATAATAAATGAGTTGAAGTTGATGGAAGGAGACCCGCTGAAAGGAGAGCATTAAGGAATCTCTCATCAGTCAGCATGAGGAACAAAGCAGGAGCTTCATGATTTGGTGGAGATCAGACGAAGAACATGTTCATGAACCAATGACCCTGTGTGTCTCTCACATGTGACAAATGCAAGAGATACACAAAAAAGACCCTCTAAATAGATGTCAATGATGAAAAATGCTAACAAATGCGAGGAAACCACCAATAAGGCTAATGGAATCCAAGACACTACACGAATCCCAAAGTGTGAATAGATGTCTTGCTGTCGAACACGAGGGAAACCACCCAGTCAATGACCAATGATGAAATGTCGACTGTTGGGTTCACGGTGACCTACCAATGATGAAAGCAGGGTCAGGGTGCATGATAAGACCATAGTATCATGTGATTCTGAGACAAACTGAGGGTATGCCCGATATGCAAAGTCAAGATTTTTGAGGAGTGGCCGACACAAGTTGATAGACTTCCTTTGAATAAGAGCATGAGACATATGGTAGACTCTGACATCATAGACTCAATGATATGACTATCAGATGCAGTAGGCATCAATAATGTTCTCTATGGGGACTGGAAGAGTAACTAGTCCATAGAGAAAACTCTGTAACGAGATCATCTTCCTAAGGCCATGCTAAACCCAAAATTATGATGACACAAGGGCTCAATAACTTTGTGCTATGTTTAAAGGTGACATGACTACTGCCAAATATAATATAGTACTCCCTTCCCGCCCGTCTTTTTTTGTTTTTTCATAACAAATGAATGCTATGATTCAGAGGAGGGAACAAGTGTCGCAAGTAAGCAAAACTAGTTCCAGCAGTGGAACGTACCTATGCTCAATGCAAGGAAATGCATGTGGGAGATGGACACTCGGGGTGATGTTCCCTCCAGGGTATAGGGTGTCAAAATGCAAAGGATATAAACAAGGCTCTACTTGGTTGAGGATGCAAAAACTTCTTAGGCAATGGTTTATAATGTAAAATGATAATCGGCTAAAGGCTCAATACTGCAAGCGAGGTCATGCGATGCAATCACAACTTAACGCCAAAAAATGTCCTTTTTTATGTATTTTAGTCTACTTGGTGTGAAAAAGGTGTAAACTTGTGCCAAATAGACATCTTTTTAGATCCAACTTACAAGTGTGAAAAAGACAAGTTCACATGGCGATCTTTTCTATTTTTGGTAACGAGTCGGAAAAGAGCTTAACTAAGATTCATGACCTTTCAAATCCAATTTAACGAGTGTGAAAGGGACAAATCACTCGGAAATATTTTTTGTTTTTTAGACGAGTCAGAAAAGAGCTTAACTAAGAATCATTTATGTTGTTCTAATCAACATGTAAAGGAGGAGGCCAAGGCTCCTATCTCGGTCTTCAGTGGAAGGTCAGTATCTTACGGATAGCTGACAAAATCTTGGGGAAACCCAAAGCTCTCCAATTAGAGGAGGAGAACGTGATAACGGAGTACACAGTCTTTGTGATGGTTTGAATAATGTCTCTTAATGGAAAATAAATCAATGGGGGTATGGGATGCCCCATCAGGTTGTCCCAATCGAAAGGAACCTCACCAGGACTTGGAGGAAGATAATTTGAGGGAAGAATAAATCTCTCTCGTTCAGAAGGGGGAGGATTTGGAACGTTGATGACATGACTGAAAGGTGCACCACTCTCTTTAGGGAGAGTACGATTGACCAGAGATTGCACTAGTGTGGCCACTTCTTCAATTATAGGTTGAAGAGGATGCATAGTAACAGGGGTAGGAAACGCTTCACCCTCGACAAAGGGGGTGAGGTTGAGGAGGGGTCACGGCGATGTAACTATTGAGACGATCAAAGGAGAAGTTGTGTGAGGAGAAACCACATATGACTCATAATCTAAAGGGATCTTGGGTGATCCCCATGCTTCTAGTATCTCGGCAGTATACAGACACAAGCAGGTAAGGTGACTTCCTTCACAAGTCCTACAAAGGAATTTAGGCTTACGTATGAGACGTTTAGGCTTCTCGATGTGACTAGCCGGGGAAAGAGAGTCTTCTTCTATATAATGAATAGAGGTTGGAGATGTGACATGGCTATGATTCAAAGTGAAAAGGATGGTTCCCCCAACATAATTGGCAGAGGTTGGGTGTGAGCTGTCGACATAATTCGTAGAAAATGTCGACCCATCTCCAACATGACTGGCAGAGGTGGGTGATGGAGCATCAGTGTGACTAACAGTGATTGGGCTAACGATAGATTGAGGCATTTGATTCCAGGGTCCATGGAAATATTGGTTCTAAAACATTGCATGAAAGAAAGGATCCTGGTGTACTCCCTATCCCTGCCCAGAACAATGGTGGTTTATGCCAAAAATGTCTGAAGAGGTTTGGACGACCATCGTCACTGAGGTCTACGAAGAGATCGAGTTAGGATAAGAATTATTCAAGTGAGGATATATGTTGCCCCCTTGTGAAGGGGTCCCATAAAGAGGGTAGCCTGAACCATAAAATTTATTCTCCTCATATGAAATACCTCGAGGTACTTGAGGACCAGTCATGGAAAAAGTGTTCAAAGGAACTAACATGGTGGATGAGAGATACATGTGTGGGGTGTAATAAGTGGGATAAACACCCATCTGAGCGCTGGCTCCTAAAAGAGCATATCTAGTGTTGGATCCATAAGTGGGAAGGTTCCAACCTCCCATGGGGACACGACTCATATCAAACGAAGATGTAGGCATCGGAGCCATGGTGCCCCTGGATTCAATTCTAGGATTCATATATGTGGTCCAGGGAGAGGATTGCATGGGTGAAGGCATATCAATAGAAAAATGACCAGAGACCCAAGGTGCGGACTGAGTGTTGTAGTTCTTCATACCATTATGAAAAATGAAAGGGTCCATCCCCATGAAATGAGCAGGCATCATGGGGTGGGTAGCAGTGAATGAGGGAATAAAAGAAACTCCATTGT
Organism: Picea sitchensis; assembly: GCA_010110895.2. NCBI lineage: Eukaryota > Viridiplantae > Streptophyta > Pinopsida > Pinales > Pinaceae > Picea > Picea sitchensis. Next base: position 264,189 of record SNQJ01S0005794.1, on the reverse strand, counting down.
CCATGATAATAGACCCAAAATAGACTCCTAAGTCCAACCAGTTGTCAAAGAGAATACCAAAAATTCAAACGACCAATATGCATGCAAACAAGCTAAGTGGCTGAGTGGCCTCCCTTGCTAAAGAAGGTATGCCTCATCCAAGAGGGATGTGAGACTCCCTGCTAAAGTTTGGAGGTAACAAAATCAGTTATAAGGGACCTCGTAGGCTTAAAAACCATTCGGTCAGATCCCCCTGGAGAGGTAATCCTCCATAAAGTTTGTGTGTTTTCTAACCCCTATCTGACTCAGGATACAAGCAGAATAACCCTTGCAAGTAACCTATGAGCCATCTATGTCAAGCAACTAATAAACCATTGTATAACTGATGCACAGACAAGCAGTCATAAGTTCGGATCACTGTATGGGCAGGGTAGCAAATCTTGAAACCTTGAAAGCACCACCTATCACAAAGGTATGGGTACTAGAAATATCCCCAAATACGAATAAATCCACAGAAATATCTCTGACACTAGGTGAGTATCTAGGGGTTATCCCTTCAACTAACTTTACGCGACCTCATGGGTAACTCCGGTGTGAGTGGAGCCTCCTGGTCTTACCAATTATACAATGGACTTCTCAACTCCCTGTCTCAGACACATATGTTGATTTTAATTGCCTTGGAGAAGTTTACTCACAAAATCCTATTCCAAGGCACTAAATCCTATACTAGTTTGTGCATCCTAAAAATAAAATCGTGACTATTCAATTTTAGTTTAAAGCATAAATTTTATTGGCCATGATTACTCAAAAAGGTATGGAAGTGAATCTCATGATGTTATGACTATGCAAGAAAATAAATATGAATATAATGCAAAGTCTATCTTTAACTTTTTCAGTGAATGATATGCTAACAAAAACAGTGCAATTTTCAATTTCAACTCTGCAATTCAAAAGTAAAATTCAATCTCTTGCTAAATGCACTAAGCTAATGATAAAGGTTCAAATACAAACATGCCAACCAATGCAAAATGCCTATTTTTTTGAATTTTCAATATATTAAAGAGAAAATGCATGGACTGAAAAGAAAGCTGATATATAAATTCTACTGTGTATAAACAAAATAACTCAAGCAGAATATCAAGAAGCCAAGCAAATAGCCCAGGGTTCAAGGAAAAACCAAAAATGAAAAACAATGAGAAAGACTACGCCCAACAATTCAACTCCAAACAGGTTTCATGTCGACCTAGAGAATCTCAACATGCACTATAGAGAACTAAGAAGGCTCAACAAACATCAAATCCCACCCAATAGTCACTAAACCAAGCAAACAAGTAGGGGAAAGTGGTATACGCGATTGTTCAGGAGAACAATGCGTATATACACAGCTTGCAGTAAGACAAAGCGCATGTATACGTGACTGTCAAGGAAAAAGGAGCGTACAACCTTTAAAACAAGGCCAGGCAAGGGAGAAAAGGATGAAAACTCAGACCCAGAGTGAACAAAATTTGTCAAGCAGTGATACGACAAGAAACACAAAGGAAAAAGAGAAATGCAAGAAGAAAAAGTACTTCAACCCTTAGAAGGAAGATCTCTCCCTACTGGAGTCACCAATTCTATTAAGAGGGGAAAACTCTCTATGGCCAAGGGTAAACCACAACAGATAGTTATGACTGCAGAAATCAACTCAATTCCAACATATTCTATACAAACTAATGTGCAAGATAAGAAAGAGGCCTACCTCGATCCAACGTTTGATGATGTTCCACCGTTGAGCACTTTGACCCAAATCTTTGTACCTGCAACCAGTTCTTAACAAACAAGCAGAGAAAGTATATAGTGATAATATAAAAGGGGTTAGCACATCAGATAGCATAATCCATTAAAAAACATTACAAACATGCCCATGGATAATAATCATATATTTTCATGATATCAATAAGACGGGAAAGGAGTATTTATGTTAATAATCGATTAGCAGAAGTGAAAACATTACAGACTTCCATGTCAGCACGGTTCAAAACAAAGAAACCAAGTTCCTTCTAGCTAGACCTCCACCACTTCAATCCTCCACTAAAGGCAAGCTCATAGAAAAGACACAATGAGGTTCTCTCAACAATAGGGAAAGAGCTTGGGGGATAAACACTTTGTTCAGACTTGAGGGACAAAGGGATGCAGACTCAATATGAAGTAATTTCTCCAAAGTAACTTTGTTATTAAAGTTGAATGCTTTCTCCTCTTTTCCATAGCTTGGAATTGTTCTTTTATAGCCTTCAAAATGAAATTGAAGGGCCGAGTCATAAAATTCCCAGTATATGGAAGGCCAAGGATTAGAGATCTCCTATCGTGACATGGAAACCCGACTCCATTTTTGTATTTTCTGGCATAAATCCCGATGTACGCGGGCTATAGTGGAGTAGCATGCATATACGCATGTTGTATATCATATAGGGCGCATATATGTGGAAAAATTTGTATTTTTAGCTCTGGATTCATCAAAAAGGGATGGCAAGTCTGCATAGGGAAATGGAAAAAGGCCCTCTGTGCAAGATAGAAATGGTGAGGCAAATATTGCTATAAAAAATATGGACATCGCAAGGTCCACTATCTTGAACGTGATGAAGATACCACATTTTGGAAGGCACCAGGAGGCTAACACGTGTGTTAAGCTCCCACTCTCGTGCTTCCATGGCAGGTATCTATGGTTAGACAAAGACATCACCGTCAATTTGGCATTGATCCATAGGATCACTGGATTGACCATGCATGGACTAGAATCGCAAGAATTTTATCCAGGGAAGGCTGCAGACCTCGCCCTGGCACAGAGGATTAAAGACACCTACGATGATGTAGAGAAAGGGACTCGAGGCTATAAGGTAGCCTCCATTCAGAATGGCGCAATGTTCCTTTCTTGCTAGTTGATTGTTTGTAAGATAGTAAGAAAGAATAGACCCACGCAGGCCACAGGGTTTGTCATTGACCTCGCTAGAAAATGTGTGGAAGGACTCCAGATGAGCTGGGTTAGTTACTTCGTCAACCAGTTAGAATTGGATTTTCGTGAAGCTCGAGATCAGGGCTATGAGTTCCATTTTAGCTAGTTGTTGATCCTCATCGTGTTTAATTCTTGGGAGACGCTGGAAGGTGAGACCTTCCCTGACATTGATTCGTGCGAGCCACTAGATGCGAAGTTCACCACACTCTAGTATTCAAGCGAAATGGGGAAACAATGGCAGTCGAATGCATTATTCCATACCTACTACCTACAGCTGAAGAGGTATATTGAGTATTTCCCTCATATGATGCCGAATACCCTAGACAGGTTCAGGCCCCTTATGAAGTTCCATGCATATAAGCATTTTATTTATATTACTGCGCGTGCAGACGAAAGTAAAGAAGAGCTTCAATCCTACTTCAAGCTCACAAAGGAGGACCTAGAAGAAATCACTAAGGAATGGCCCATGAAGTTCCTTATACTAGTCGACTAGGCAACACTGTCCAATCCCAACCTCATTGGAAGTCCGGTGGTTACTCACGAAGAGTATGATGCACCTAGTAGTAGCAGGAAGAAAAATAAGGAAGATGTACAGGAAATACACAACACATCAGAAGAGACTGCATCAGATTCACCTAGCGGAGGAGGAGACAACGAAGTGGACAAAGAAGAAAAATAAGGGGAAGAAGACAAACAGAAGCAGGGTGAAGTAACACCACCTAGGAACCCCCTTGAAGAGGCAGACACATCCAAGAAAAGAAATGTTTCCCCAATGAAACCTACATCATGAAAGAAGTCCAAAGAAAGTAATATGAAGCTACAGACTGTACTCACGGTCGATGACTTCGAATTCATTATCGCAACTGTATCTGATGCCTTGGAAGATATGTTACAGAGAACTGAATCCAAACAAGAAGCCATGTATGATAGAATTGAGACAAATATGAGAGGAGTACAACAATCCCTTCAATCTAGTCGCACAGTGTCCACTGCACCCCCGCCACCAGAAGAACCAGAGTTGGGAGATGAGCCTTCCCAACTCCACAGAATAGCTGATGCAACCGAAGCTCACCTTCGTCGCGTGCAGAAAGAAAAAGAATAGGCCTCAGTGGCCATGAAGCAAGCACAAGAGGAAATCATAGAGCAATGTTGAGCTACGCAGCAGGAGAAGGACGACATTCAAACCAAGTTCGAAGAAAATAAAGCGCAAATCCATCAGGATAAAGAACATCTTCTCGCAGAGTAGGTCAAAGTTAAAGAAGCAATAAAAAAAGCACTTAGCTCTATGACAGGATTTGATCATATGGAAGAAGACCTGGTAGTAAATCAAGTCGTGAAGCTTGCTGAAGCCATTCAACAGCTTCAACAGAGGGTGGAAGAACTAGAGCTACAAATAGTGCCAAGCACTCTGCAGGAAGTGCGAGACCAGAGAGAAGCAACTGCTTAGAGCGCAGTTGAAAGGATCAAAGCATTAGCTGTGGAATGTAAATAGATAATCAGTCGCAGTGCGCAAACTTATGAGCACCTTACCGAGGACCCTGAACTGAAGACACTAGAGTCACAACTCCAGGAAGCAAAGAAGAAAGAAACAGTAGTACAAGCACAGTTGAAACTCCTGTCAGCAATTGAGAGGATGAAAATATCCCAAGAACAACACATGGCTCAACAACATGTCCATTCCATACAAAGCAAAGTCATGTAAGTGACTCAGAAGCTCCAGCCAGTCCAGGATGCAACTTGCCTACTTTTTGAGGAGATTGAAGGCCGAGGAGCATAGCTAGAACAAGTAGTCACTTCGGTAGAACAATGCTTAGAGGGACCTATGAACAAGGCAGTTATTCAATATTTCACTGAGCAAGAGGCCTTGGCACAAAAACAGGTTGAAGCAACTCGAGCCAAGCTCGAGGCTTTTGAGGTAGAGTTACCTAGACCAGAGTGACTCGGGACGAGTCATAGGTGAGTGTTGGGGGCCTGTTGACCCTTGAACAAGTTTTGGAGATACTTGGTCATGTTTGACCTCTTTTGGGACTTCAATAGGCTGGTCAAAGGAAGAGAGCAAGTAGAAGCATAGATCACAAGATCTTGGCCCCTTTTTAGGGTCATTTTTGGGATTAGGGTTTATGTAACTGGTATGGGATGTTGGCCCACGGGTTTACCGATGTTTAAGCCCATTTTGTAATGTATAAATAGATAGTTAGGCGATGTAAGTAGGGGGGAAAGTGAAGGCCAATGTGCTAAGTGCTAGAGTCCATCTATGTTAGTGCAAAGGCTTTGTGCATACTATGTGTTAAGTCTTGCAGAGCTAAATGCAAGTGATTGTGAGAAGGCTTTGTGCTATGACCTAACTTAGGGAAGGAGGATCTGGAGAGGTGTGCAAATCTCATGTCATATGAGGAGTAGGGTTTTTGGGCTCTGTGCTTGTAGAATATTGACAGAATATAATAAAGAAGAGAAGAGTTGGTGGACGTAGCCCCTCACTGGGGTGAACCACTTATATCCTGTGTTATGGTTTCTTTGTGCACTATGGTTGTTATATTATTTATGTGATTAATGCTTAGTGCAATATTGTATGCTTAGATGAATATGATATCTTGGTTCCTAATGATGTGAATAAGATGTTAGATATGATCTATCTCTCCATGCTAAGTGCTTGAAAGTGTTAGATCTGGTAGAATACTATGCTTCTTTGTAATTAGGGTTTGGATCTGCGATGTGAATAAGGGTTAATTACTGACAAATTTTAACTGCTAAGTGCTTTGTTAGATTATTGTAATCATAGATCTGTGTCCTAGCTAAGGTTGTAGACACTAGAGTCCTGCAAGCACCCCTGCCTCTACCTCGGGTGAGACTTCATCTGCTTCGTAGATGTTGCCGAAAGGGCCGGTAGTTGGGGTTTTGTTGGTGCGTTGTTGAAGCGTTGAATCCTGGGTCTACCCCTGTGCCAACAAATCCCAACCCCACTTGAAAGGGTCTATGTCCAGTTGAGCTATGCATGGATCGATTATAGATATGTTGGACATAGGGAAGACTCTCATCCCATGTGCGGGGGTGCTTGGAATTATACATGCGTAGTATATGTACGATCATCCAATTGACGACCTCAGTTTGGCCATATGTCTGGGAGTGGAAGGTAGTGGATTTGGTGATCTTGGTATCCAGCAGTGACTGGAGGCTCGACCAGAATGTGTTGAGGAACCAACTATCCCGATATGAGACAATGGTTTGTGGGATCCAAAAATGTACCCATACTTGTTCAAAGAATATATTGGCAGTGGCATATGCGGTGATGTTCTTCTTGCAGGTGGCCATAATCGCCATCTTGGAAAAGCGATCAACAACCACAAAAACAAAATCATTTTCCCTCTTGGTGGATGGGAGGCCTGACATGTAGTCCATTGAGATGGATTCCCACAGCCTTTCAAGAGTAGGAAGAGGGTTGTACAAGCCATGTTTCTTAGTGGATGGTTTGGAAATATCACAAGTAGTGCAGGACATGATATACTTTCCGACATCATGTCAAATTTTTTACCAATAGAATATTTTCTACAACACTTCCACTGTCTTTTCGACACCAAAGTTTCTTGCCACCCGACTCTAGTGAGATTCCCAAATCATCTTCGCACACTTGCTTGATGGAATGTAGAGATGGCCCAGATGACACAACAACCCATCTTAAAGATGGAAATTAGAGATCACTGAGTTTGCGCCCAAGATTTGGTAGGTGGTGGAGAATTCAGGGTCTGTCTCATAGAGGTGGGGCCATCTAGAGGTCTCATAGCCACAAGAGTCTATCAACGTGGTGAGTTTCGCGGCTAGAGGTCAGTTGAGGAAATCAACAAATCGGTTGGTACTTCTTGTTTTATACTTGATGTTGAGGTGGAACTACTGTAAGTTTGTGGACCGCTTCTGATGGTGGTCATTTTTCAATTTTCCTTGGGTCTGTATGAACTGTAGTGGCTTGTGATCATTGTGGATGACTATCTCCTTCCCAATAATGTAATGTCTCCATGGACGACAGGATTTCACAATGGAGTACATTTATTTGTCGTAAGTAGGGTAGTTACGAACAACATCTGATAGTGTCTCACTATGATATGCCACAGGGTGGCCATGTTGAGTGAGAACAACGCCCATAACATAGTTTGAAGCATCTGTCTTGATCTCAAAAGGATGTTGCAGGTCCAATAATGAAAGTAATAGGGATGAACAAAAAATTTTCTTCAAGTCATCAAAGTCTTGTTGTTGGGACATGCCCCACACAAATTTTTCCTTACTGCCACCCCTGGTTACTTGGTTGAGGGCCCATGCGATATGAGAGAATCCCACCACGAACCTACAATAGAAATTGGTGAGGCCCAAGAAGCTCTGAAGCTCACTAAGTGTGGTTGGGGCTAGCCAGTCACAGATGACCCGGATCTTGGCTGAATCCACATGCATACCATGTTGATCAATTATGTAGCCTAATTAATGGACTTTGTCCATGCCGGAGGAGAAATTTTCCAAGTTTTCATATAGTTTGTGTTGCCCATGCAATATGTTGCAATTGTTCCTCCCAAGTCTTGTTGTAGATGAGGATGTCATCCAGATACACCACTACACAATTATTGGTGAAAGGTCGTAGGATATCATCCATCATCCTCATAAAAGTTGTTGGATCATTTTTCAAACCAAAGGGAATGACCAACCATTCAAAAAGAGCTTCTTTTGACTTGAAGGCGATCTTCCATATATCTCTTTATTCTATTGAGACCTGGTGGTATCCAGACTTCAGATCAATCTTACTGAAGTATTTGGCCCCTGTGAGATGATCAAGGAGGTCATTGATTCATGGAATCGGATACCGATTATGGACTGTGATTTTATTCAAGGCCTGATAATCAATGCAGAGTCACCAAGTCCCATCTTTCTTCTACATTAACATGATTGGGCTCCCACAAGACGATGAGATGGGACAGATGTTCCCCTTGTGGAGAATTTTTTTGATATGTCGCTTGATCTCCTCATATTCTAATAGAGAGCGGTGATAGACTATCCCATTGGGTAGTGGTTCACCTGGGTTCAGATAGATGGGATGCTTGACCTGGCAGTGTAGAGGTACTCCGATAGGAGGGGAAAATATATATGAGTATTCTTCCATGATCTTATCCACTTGCTTCTATTTTTTGGAGAGATCGTCCATGGAAGCCCTAGATGTGGCTGTGATTTTTCACTTACTCTGAGAGTGAATCATGAAGAATACAAATTTCCCAGTACGAGAGATGAACTTCCTACATTACTTGGAAAACATCAAGGAAATAACACTAGGAGGGATAGCCTCAGGTATCCTATACAATTTATTGTTCAAAGTGATAATAATACTACAAGGCCTAGACTCATATACTGCATGATGTTTCCATAAATAAGGTTCACACAATACCTCATCTTTGAAGGGCTTGATGTTGTACAACAGTCAACACTGTTGGTTGACGCGGAGATCTCTTTCTTGGTAGAGCCATCCAATGGTGTAGGGTTGCAGGTGCGGCATTGTCGGCAGGGCCAATCGCTTGACGACACATGCTGAGATGAGGTTCTTTTGGCTATCGCTATCAACGATGAAGTGTATCGGGGTGCCTTTTACCCACATTTGTGAATTGAAAATGCGCTCTCCTTCTTCTGGCTCATCTGGTTCACAAAGATGGAGCTTGGTGGTAGCAACGGTGGCATTGGGATCTGCATCAATGATCCATCTTCCCTTTTCTGGTTCTAACTCAGAGTCAGAACCCGCATATGATTCATAGGATTTCACTTCGGATACTAGTGACTGCTTTGAGAAGTAATCAGCAGTGTTATGCCAAGGACTCTTATGGAAGTCGCATCACTTCCTAGTATATTTATTTATCTTTTTGGTATCCTTATTTGCTTGCGGATTGGATTGGTTATCCTGATACTATCCATATTTGATTTGTCCTTTTTTCTATAGGTTGGGTCCACCCTTTCCTGGATTTTTCTATGAGGGGTTCCCAGGCCCAAATTGCCGCGTCTTTTGTTTGAGCTTCTGCTCAATTTTGGCAGCATATCGATAGGTCGTGCCCAAGGATGAGATGTCCATAAATTCCATTTTGGTTTGGATAAATCTATGTAGATCACCGCTATACTTGAGCACCAGATGTATCTCTGAATATTTGATACCCAGCGTGGTGCGCAGGGTATGGAAGATATTTGTGAACTCTAGCACTGCTTGGTCTCTTTATTGCCACAGTGTGGTCCATTTGGTATACAAGTCATCATAACTTCTGACGGGGTAGTATTGTTCCTTAATAGCATCCCTAAAGGATTCCCAGGCGGTCGCAACTGTAAATAATGAGGGTTCCTCTATTTCCTTTTTCTCATAGAAAGTTTCCCACCAATATTTGACATGGGGAACGACTTTGAGGAGTGAAAAAGTAATCTTTTCTGTATTCGAAAAGTTATGGACAGAAAAATACCCTTCTAGTAGATTCAACCACTTGTATACAACATATGTGTCTATCTTACCTTAAAATATAGGGATATTGATGTTTATTTGTACCTTGAAGGGGAGGCGCCTACGCTCGAGGAAGATACGTCACATGTTGGTAGTTGTCGAAGGATTTGCGTGAAATTATCCATCATCTCATTCCTATGTTGCATGATGGATTCCTCAAGCAACATTTTGAAAGGATCTCTTATCCCATCATATTTATTTTCTCCTTCCATGAGAGGTCGTTTGGGCGCGAGAGAGATTTTGTCCTCAAGAGAAATAAGCTCGAGACCAAATTCTTTGTACCCTGACCTCGTTGGGGACATGCATTAAGACGAAAAGGAGTGGACCGCTATGATACCACTGATCCATATTTTATGAGAAGAATGAAGTTAATACAGATTATTAAAAGATGTTTACCACAGAATAATATAGATACAGTAAAACGAGTTTTCTATTCAATAAGGAAATACGCTGAAACTGTAAAATGTAGCGGAAAACAAGCTTGTTTGAATGGTGGCAGCTTATCTCTAAGAAGAGATGTGATGGTTGCGCTCATTCACAAGAATATGATTACAATAAGGCTCTGAAGGAATTTTTACAATAAGAATGAACGCCAAAATCCCAGACATCCAAAAAACCTGACCCTAGGAGAGGAAGCGCCAAAAGTCATGTGGGCCCTGTTGGGGTAAGCTAGTACATCAACTTCTTGAGGTCGTAACTTTTTCATACGATCTTTGTTTTAGGTGCACGATAGCCCGTTGAAAAGGTGTATATGAGGACTACACATGTTTTCATCAAATTTTGTCTCTATCTATAGGTTAATTGTGACGAGCCCTAAAAACTCTATTTAGGGCCTCAAAACGACCCTCGAAGTCGAGGACCTAAAAACTAGGAAAAAACTACTAAACTGGAAAACTACCAAAACGAACCATTTGGAATAGGTGGGATGCCACCGACATCCATCTGGATCAGTCTCTATTAGAGACAATAGAATTATCCATGCCATGAATCTTGAAGATATTATCCATGAATATTTGAGCCACTATGGCGGTTGTGAGTGGGTGTTGAAGAGCACAAAAATGAGCATATTTGGAGAGACGATCTACGACCACCATGATGACTGACTTATTGCCCAATTTAGGTAATCCCATAATGAAATCCATATAAATATCTCACCAAATAGAAAGGGGAATATGAAGCGGTTGGAGTGTGCTCGGAGCTTTGACAATTTCTCCCTTGTTGTGTTGACAGACCTCACATTCAACCACAAAGGTGTGAACGTCCTATTGTATACCATMCCTGAAAAAAAAATGTTTGACATGTTCATAGGTTTTGGTAAACCCTTAATACCTGACTGTGGGTGAGGCATGAAGTTCAAAAAGCATTGTGGATTTAAGTTGTGATTTATTGCATAAATACAAATGGACTTTGTAGTGAACCTMTTCATTGTGCCAAGAGTACCCTGGAGAAACTGAAGAATTGTGTTGCAATTGGTGGAGCATGCAAGAAATTTTGGGGTCTTGCACCCATTCCTGACAAACAGCTTGGAGCCAATCTGGTACAATGAAGGAGACGGAGAAAAGGGACCTGTATTCTTCATATTTTTGGGAAAGACCATCGGCCATGACATTTTCCTTTCCCTTCTTATAAATGAGCTCATAATCATAGCCAAATAGCTTGGTCACCCATTTTTTCTACGTTGAGGATGAAATGTTTTGTTCAAGGAAACACTTGAGACTCTGATTATCAGTTTTGATTTGGAATTACTGACCCAATAAATAAGGACGTCAGAGATCCACAGCATGAAGAATAGCTAAAATTTCCTTTTCATAAATGGATTGGCCCAAATGTCGCTCAGAAAGTTGTTTTTTAGTGAAGGCCAAAGGCCTGCCATATTGCATGAGGAAGGCTCCAATTCCTTTCCTGAAAGCATCACATTCCAATACGAATGTCTTTGTGAAGTATGTAAGTTCTAGGACATGGGTCGAGAACATAGCATCTTTGAAGGCTTGGAAGGCATGATCTACAGCTGAAGTCCAAGTGAAAGTATTATTTTTAAGGAGAGAAGTGAGAGGAGCTGCAATTTTTCCATAATTCCGAACAAACTTCCTATAATAGTCCGTTAAACCCAAAAACCAATGCAAGCTCTTAATATTTTTAGGGTGAGGCCAATCCTGTATGGTTTCAATTTTCTTAGGATCCACTTGGACACCATCCTTGCCAACAATATGACCTAGGTATTCTGCTTCTGAGGCATCAAAGGCAAATTTAGATTGTTTGAGGAAAATTTGGTGATTAGAGAGTAGATGGAGAACTTTATTCACATGGGGGAGATGGGAGGGACAAGTTTTAATATAGATGAGAATATCATCAAAGAAAACTAAGAAAAAATGATGGAGAAAAGGACAGAAGACATGATTCATAAGACTTTGTAAAGTGGAAGGAGAATTACACAATCCAAAGGGCATTACCAAGAATTCATAATGACCCTCATGAGTACGAAATGCGGTTTTGGAAATGTCTTCATCTTTCATATGAATCTGGTGGTATCCAGAACTTAGATCCAATTTGGTTAAGTACTGAGCACCACTCAATTCATACAAGAGGTCATCAATGAAAGGAATGGGGAATTTGTCTTTTATTGTGAGTTTGTTGATGGTGCGGAAATCAGAACACATGCACCAAGTACCTTCTTTCTTGAGTACCATGACCACAGGGGAAGAATAGGGGCTAGTACTGGGACGGATAACACCAGCTTCTAATAATTCATGAACAATTTTCTCAATTGCATTCTTCTAGGAAAAGGGATGACGATAAGTCTGAACATTGAGAGGAAGACTGCCCAGGATGAGAGGGATGGAATGATCGTGGACTAGGAGAGGCTGCAAAGACATCTAACCTATCATCCATTGAATTCAACTCCTTCTTAACATGAGTGATGTTGAAAGATAGAAGGTTCGAGGTGAGTTCCAAAACAGTTTGGGAGTATCGTTCCATCAGCTTATTGCTAGGAGAACATATCTTATGTATCAGGTTCACAACAAGATAATAATTTCTGAAAACTAAAAGGTGACCACAACCAAGATTAAGGGAATTCTCAATGCCTAATAATAAAGCTTCGAATTCAGCGACATTGTTTGTACAAGGAAACTCCAACCTGTATGACAGATTATGGATTTTTCCTACAGGGGAAACCAAGATAATGCCAGCCTCATTACCTTCACTAGAGCATGAACCATCAAAGTGCATATGCCATATATCATCATCTAAATCAATTTTTTCCAAAGGAATATTATCCTCTTCAGCAAAGATGGAATACACTCGTAGGTCTTCTTTGATATAGTTTATGCTAGATTGTGGAACATTCTCTATGTAGGGTGAAATTATTCCTAGTCTAAGGACTATAATATTCCTTCCATTCCAAGGAATGGATAAATGGGTCCCTTCAAGTGCGATTATCCACTTGTTAAGTCTTTCCAATCTCTCCCCAAGATAATTGAGTAGTTTCTTACATGCATATCGATTACTTGAATGTTGAGGGTTGTCCTTATATCAGGATGAGCGCATAAAACCAAGGTTATGTCCTTAATATCGCCTATGGTTGTTTATTGTAGACTATTATAGGAGAGCATGCTTCTGGCATTTTCATTTGTAAAAGACAAGCCTAGCTCTTCCATAATAATATTCGACATCACACTTGGGCCTGAACCACCATTGATGAGGCAACAATGGGAAATCTTATCTATGATATTTACAAAAATATAAAAAGGGGGGTTTTTTACAGGGTATCTAAAGTTATGTACACCTACTTTATTTACAGAGGAATCCTCTTCAGAAATATCAGCTACTACGAAATATTTTCCTTCCATGAATTGTTTTAGATGCATCTTTTGCTCAGGGACACAACCATGTCTAGGAGTGTTGCATCTACTTTGATGTTGGCCAATTGATTAAAGATATTGTATTTGGAAGAGGGAAGAGGGGGAGTGATTCTTTGACTCTCAAGAATTTTAGGAACCTAGAGCATAGCAGCTGTTGAGGACGAGCTCGGGCTAGAATAACTGTGGGGAGGATCAAATTTTCCCTTGGGAGCATAGGCTTTGTTCCTAGTGTTGATGACCATGAAATCCTCTGGCTCTGCAAATTCTAGGACAACAATAGTATCTTCTGGTCTTTTACCAAATATCTTGTCTCTGACACTCTTCTTTACCTCACATGTGGTTTCTTCGTGGTGTTCCTCACAAAATTTACACCAACTCCGAGGCAGGATAGATTTAGGATGAAAATTGTTTTCAATTGGATTTCTAAAAGGGGGTGCAGAAGAGGATGAAGCTCTAGTGATGAGAGGGAGACATTACCATTTCTCTCAAATGCGATCATACAATTTTTCATATCTTGTACTAGCTGCAAGAGGGCGGACATGCTTGTCTGTATAACTGACTCTCCCTGGCGAAGACCGGTTCTTTCAAGTTGTTCTTCATATTCTGAGCAAGTATGCAGAGCGGAACCAAGATTATCAATGGATTTTTCCTCAAGATTATGACAATAAGGAGAAGGAAACACATTGTAGTAATGCATGAAAGTGGTTTGGTTATGAGGGTAGATAAGTTCGGGGATTTGATTGTACAACTTGGTGAAACGCAATTTGAAAGACTTTATGGTCTCACCATATTTATAAGTGATGTTATTGTATTCCCTTAACTTCTCAGTAGGGATTTTGTATTGCCCACAAGTGGATCAGAACCAATAGATTAACTCCTCCCAAGTAGACAAGATCTTAGGAGGAAGGTCAAAGAAGTAGGCTGCAGCCTTTCCTTCCAAGGAATTGATGAACAAGTGGATGCAAGTGTCATTGTCGTTGGCCCCTATGTTATGAAAAGCATTGGAAAACGCCACTAGTTGTTTATTAGTACTGACAATGTTATTCCCAAAAAAATTAGACAGGTGCTCTTTAAACTTTGGAAGTGGACGAGTAATAGGTGCTAGGTTAAGAGGGGAGGACACATGCCATAGTGTGGTTGTGGTGTCTTCTTCAAACTAAAAAAGTCCACACTTTTTTATGATTTTGGTGGGTTTTGTGATAGATTGGACAGGGATATGGTGGTTGTACAAGATACCAATCAATGATAACAATGAAGATTGAGAATATCAAGCACTTCTAGTGCCACCAGAGCCACCACTAGATGCCATATTGTGGATGATAGATGGGGACAAGAAAGACAAGTTGAATGAATCGGATAAAGTCCTCCTTAGAGAAATTTGTTGGGCAGACAACACAACGTTCCTTCTTCCTATTTCAGCAATAAGAATTGTATTGGGTGACAAGCCTCTTCTTCTTCTAGAAGAACAAGAGTCTAAGGAAATGAAAGAAAGGCCAAAACTTGAAGAAACAAAAGGGTTACTGTTGATTTCTAGGCTATCTACATCTAGACTCCAATTGTTCTTGAGTACCAGTATCTCGTTCAATTGATGCCCAAGAACGGTTAAGCTCAACACGGGTCCTGGCAGTGTCTAAAATAGTATGAAACAAATTCAAAGAAATGTTGGTCTAGTCTTGGAGATTGGGCTCAATATTGGGCTACCTTGCAACAGGGACAGTCATTAATAGTAAAATAGTCAAAGAATCAATTTCAGAAAAAGAAAGATGTATCGATGAAAAATCGAATATAAAAACTAACCAGAGACATATCAAGAATTTTCCCCAGTACCGTCGCCAAATAAATGTTGAGGAAAAGATATGAAATGATCTTGCTCAAGCATTTTCAGATTCTTCTTGGCTAAATAAAAATAGACGGGAATATCACCCTATGTTTATAGCCAACAAAAATAACATCCTAACTCACAAGTATTAATTACAAGTGCTTAGGCTAGTCTTTTATCAACAAAAAGCTTGCTGGAAATTCACTTTTTATGTAATTTTCTAAACATATCAGTTGCTGAAATAAATGTAAAGATAGAAGAAAAGTCACCAAGATGATAATCAAGACAGATGAGACATAAAGCAATCCTTTATTTCATTCAAATTCACCAAAGATTCATTTTCTTTACAAAATCCCATGCAGAAATTTTGGACCAAAGTCTAACTTAGACATCCCCGATGGAACATACAAAAGGACCTCTGACAGAAAACCAAAGCTAAACTCTAAAATTTGGATCATCTTGCCACATATGGTTGCCCACTTGACTCTGCACAATAGCCTTTGCCATTCATGAAAACTAATTCACAAACAGACAAGTCTACACAGACTATCAAAGATAGATCAACACCTCTGAAAAACAAGTGTCTGAATGATATGATTCAACATTGAATATTGTTGTCTACAATAAGACCCTGCTATCATAAAAGAGAATTGGGCTTGTGATGAATAAATGAATGAATGAAAAATGAACTATCTCAACATAAACTCAAAGAGCAAACCTTAGTATGCTTCAACTTTTATCCTCTTGTGTTTCTCCCTTTCCTTTTTATTTTAACAAATTAGAATTGGTTGAAGTAGTTGAACCAACTCACTCATTAGTTAAGTTAATTAAAAGACTCAACTAACTTTAGTTAGGGGGAAGAGTAATAATTATAATAAGGGTCATAAATAAATAATAACTAGTAGGTGGGACCCCTTGTGACTCCCTTTACTTCATAACAATCATAACAATCATAAAATAACCATTAGTTAAGAAAAACACACCTCCTTGTGTCTCCCATCAACATATTCACTTTTGGCAATTTTAGCTCATGAAATTTGAAATTATTTCAAAAATAATACTCATGTATCCAAAATAAAACATGTTGTCCAAATATCCCTGAATTCAACTATCATAAAACAATAGATAAAATAAAAACTCAAAATCCATATTGCCCAGACTGCGATGCAACCCTTCCTTGATTGTTGTTGTCACCTCTTGATTTTCCTGAATTTTCCTTTATCTGTGTAGATCCTTTAGGCCTAATCTCGCTGATCACATGGGAACAATTGCCCCTCAAATGCTTCCGGGAAGACATGGATTTGTTAGAGCCATTGGAGGGTGAGGAATGGGCAACAATGGATTTTCCTTTATCAAGGGCATGGTGGACCTCAGTTTTCAATCTCTTACTAGCATGGGAGGATTGCACTGGCGAGTGATCAAGGAAATCTTAGACAATGGGGTTAATAGGTGAAGGAGCATGAAAGTACAAGTTGGGCTAGCCACAATGTTGGGAGACTGCCAAGTGGACAATCTCCTTCCATCCATCATTTTCAGGGATCTTGGGTTGTAATGAGACATGAGGAGGTACAAATATACCGAGGGCTTGTGGGGCTTGGAAAGGAGGCATTTTAGGCCTAGGTTGGACTATTCCCTGCCCAATCCAATTGAAGAATCCAGCATAAAAAATTTGTCCAAGATCTTGTGAATCAACGTCCAAATGTATGGAGAACCTGGGCCTTCTTGGGCCTCGGTTCCAGTTACTTCTACCTATGTTCCCCCGGCCATGGCTACCTTGACTGAAAAAAATCATCCTGCATACGTGATTGATTAGAAAATAGTCTTTTAAATAACCATACATGACAACTCTTAAAAATATTAAATAGATTTGGCTCAACAATGTATCAAACTCATGCAATCCAATCCATACAAATTGTTTTATTGTTGATCAATGGGGGGTGAAAAGGGTTATGGGATATGCTCGGGGTTTGTATTGAGTGAAACATGATGAAATGAGGGGGAAAATAACATGGTTACTGCTCAATGACAACAACAATCAACTGCAAATCAAACCAATAAAACATCATTGTAATCCACACAAGCGACTACCACTTTAAATTGTTTTTACACCGAATTTATATTGACTGTAACCAATCTCAGAACAGGGAGTGAAAAAAATGAATATGGGAAGGTGATGGGATTTGTCATTAGCAGAAAATGAAATCATGGAAGGGAAGAAAGATGATTACTATTCATGAAATTAATTCAGTGATCCATAAAACATACCGCGAAAAGAGATGCATCAACCATCAATCATTTTGACCAATTAACATTTTTTGTGCATTTAACTAGTTCAGTGTTCATAATCAAATATCCAACACAATGCCAACACAAAAAAAAATGCATTCCACACAATTTGTAAGGGTTTTTGTTCCTTCCATTTACCTACTTTGCATTTTATAACAATTTTTGAACAATAACCATTCCCACTCTATAAACCATCAAGATCGACCACTATCCATACATTACTTCAATCAACAATATGCTCAAAGTTGTGTTTCCAAAATTAACAATGAAGTCACACTATCACTGCAATTGGCCCTATCATTTAAATGAAATGATATTTGTTATATTAGGGGCAATAAACTCAATAATCAAGATCAAATTGTGACACCTGAATTGACATTTAAATAGACAGACAACAACCACCACTCCAACACAAGCTATGCGTGGAATAAGTAAATCATACAAGTGTAACTCTGTCACTGTGTGATGCAAACCCCTTGCCCTTGGGCTGAGATCCGCACAGGATCTTCACTAAAACCACGCCAAGGGTTAATCAAACCCTTTGTTTAAGCCACAAAGGACTTCGAGTTTCGGGATTTGGAGAGTCTCGATATATCCCACAACTCTTGACAAATTCCGAAATGTGAATCGTCAATGAGGGTTGACCGCTCCAANGTTTTGGCCTGCACTCTGAACTTATGAATCCTGAATCCCTGAAATGATCTGACAACTCAGATAGACCATGATCAATGATTCACATTGATTCTTGATGTCAGGGTGGTGGATTCATCCAACTCCTAACCACCTTGCATCTCCTCTAGATCCTACGGTCCTCGCGACTTCGTGAGTTCTCCACGGAGAATTCTAACCACCAGATGCACTCTTCAATAACTCCTGTCCAAATGACTCGGGGTTCTCCCTCCTAAACTTAACTTCTATGAGAAGATTTCAACCTCCGTCTCCCTTTTAACACTTCAAAGGTTAAATCCCTCCTGAGATTTCACTTATGAACTCAAGCTTCCAAAGGATCCCTGCTCACACTCCTTGCGGAAAACCTTCAAATAACCTCTGGTTATTTGAGTCTCTGACCCTGTGCACTCCTTGCAACAGTGGTTCTTCAACCTTCTCTCCGGAATTATAAATCCAAAGATTCAACTGGCCTGCGCACACCTTGCATGACTCTGTGCTTTACTTGCACTTCAGCTAGTATGAGAACAACAGTATCTCTCCTGAGATTTCTGAGATAAAACTCAGACCCTCGTCAACGCACACCTTGCGAATGTTCATTGCACTCCTTGCAGGAATTATCAGGAAGAGAAACAATTGAAACTCATCCTTCTCCTCTCTCAGAATTCATACATTCAATCATGAAATCACACACAACCCAGCATTGAAACAAATGCATACAGAGAAACAAAGCAATTGTAAACATACCATTTAACAAATGTAAACAGTAAGCATCATAACACCATGAAAATTGAATCAAAGCTTCATATATTAACTCAAGTGTCCCTGTACATGGGTTCTTCTCTACATCTCTTGGTTACAGCTCTACAACTTATGAATTATGAATGCTCCTCCCAAGATTTTCTTATGATATAAGGGTGAGGGTGTCTATATTTGTTTTCCCTCCTATGCTTCTAAAACTGTCTAATCTAACATTCATATCTACCTACTCTACATTAATAGTCTTAAATGATTATTACATCTGACAAATGGGAGTAATCTCTCCAGATCTTGTTCATATGTCCACAACATAAATGTAAGTACACCTTTTCCTAGCTATTACATTAATGCTTTAAATTTCAAAATTTAAAACATTTTCATAAAAACGTGCTCTTTTTTCCCATCTGCGCATCCAGCTATTCCTTTGGCTAGGCACGTGCTTCGGATTTGGTTTTGTACGATGCTCCTACATCATACTCCCTTGCTTGAAAATTTTCATGAAATCCTATTCATGAGCTCTTACATGGTCCGTCCATGCCTATGAATTACTGCTTCATCCTCCCAACTGGCATCTTCAACTGTATGTCCCTTCCATTTGACCAAGTATTCAAAATACTCTTTTCTCCTGGTCTTTCTGCGAACCCTTTTGTCAATTATGCTTTCCATATGTGGCTCTACAGCTACAGATATTTTATTTGTCCATTGAACCTCTTTCTGTTCCTCCTCTGTTCCTGCTTCCTCAGCTTTGTAAGGGTACAAATCTGCAACATTGAATATCGGTGAGATTTTGACCCCATCGGGTAATTAAATCTCATATGCATTTGCCCCAAATTTCCTTATGAATTTGCACGGTCCAATATTTTTCATCTTCAGCTTATTATACGTTCCCCTTGGGAACCTTTCCTTCCTCAAATGCGTAAGAACCATCTCACCAACTTCAAATTGAAGTTCTCTCCTGTGTTGATCTTCTCTCCACTTGTATTCTTGACTCGAACTCTGCAATCGCTCCTTAACTCAGTTGTGAAAGTCCTTCATTTCTTTTGCAAAGTCCTCTGCACTAGCACTCCTGAATTCAGCTTGTTCAACATATTTCAATTCAGAAACTCCCCTTGGCTGCATTCCATATACAATCTGGAATGGACTCTTCCCTATGCTTCTATTGAGTGAATCATTGTAAGTGAATTCCTCTTGTGGTAGAATGTGATCCCATTGACTGTGGTGTTCAGTCACTAAGCTTCTTAACAAATCTCCCAAGCTCTTGTTCACGACTTCTGTCTGCCCATCCGTCTGAGGATGATATGTTGAGCTAAAAGACAAACTTGTCCCCAAATTCTTTCATAAGGTCCTCTAGAAATTCCCTATGAACTTGGTATCTCGATCAGACATGATAC
>SNQJ01S0005794.1:211114-226344 GCA_010110895.2 Picea sitchensis | reverse complement strand
ACGTAAAACATTGGTGTACTGTGTATGTGTGTGATTGTTTATTTCTTACTGCTCATTATTGGATAATAATTCTACATTGATATAACATTTGAAGAAAAAGGATTATAATTACGCTATTACTGATTCACCCCCCCTCTCAGTAAACCAACACACTATACCCCTATGATTTCCTTGTTGTGTGGTGCTACTACATTTTCTCAATTGGTTCACTTCCACCATGGATTTGTGTTCATTTTGGAAATTTGCAAAAGTCCCAAATTTTCATTTTTTACCTACATGGAAGCCATGCCTACTTGACATTGATTATTATCCTTTAATTTAGAATTTCAATGGTTTAAATGTTAAAATTTGGCTTTAATTTGATTGTTTAAAACAAAAATGACAAATTTTCCACCTATGTAGCCTTGACATTCAACTTTCACTGAAGTCCAGTGTTCTTATAGGTTGCACAGGTAGGTGGTGCACCATAGAGTTTTGTTTCATGCAAAAAAAAAATCATATGCTCTCTACTGCACTAACAAATATACATATGCACCAGGTGTGGTACTCCACATAAGATTAGGTGCACCATGAATTTTTGGGGCAAACATAGATAAAAAAAAAAATGCATCGTATTATCTTACACCGGTGCATGGTTCCTAGATAGGCGACACCAATGCTCAGTGCTTCCAAGCATTCTTAGTGCACTAAAAAATTATAAGAATGCACGGATGCACCAGGTGTGGTGCTCCACATAATATTAGGTGCACCATCAATGTTTGGTAATGTAACCAAGTGTTTTTGGTGCACACATAGATAAATAAATGCATCACATTATCCTTCACCAATGCATGGTTCCTACATAGGCGACACCAATGTGCAGTTCTTCCAAGCATTCTTAGTGCACTAAAATATCATAAGAATGCACACAAAAATGTATTGTTCTCTTTGTTGCACTACTAAATGTATAGATGCATTGATACTGGTTCCCCAATATGATGTGGCACACTACGCATTCTTAGTAATGGAAACAAGGGATGATGATGATCTTTTTCATTTGTAGCATATTGTAGAAATCAGTGCACTAAAAATTATAATGGTGCTCCAACTTTGGTGCATGATAATAAAACTAGTGAACCAATAGGTAAATCACATGAATAACAAATAATATTTTTAAAACTTATTAGTGTTTGAAGAATTTAGTAAGAGAACCCTTAATGGTAGGGTCTTATAAATGTTCTTGTCCCTTATGATCATGACACTAGAACACCATACATCTAATGGACATTGAATTAGTTGACCTCTGATGTATTATGTAGATAGTTTTTTTCACAAGCCTAGATTAATCAAGTGATCTTCCATTGTTTAACAATGGTTTTGTATTACCCTAAATCATTCTTGTAGTGTATTTGAGGGGAGTTGTATCTTACCCCTTACTTCAAAGATATATTTCATTTATTTTTTGATAGTTTTCTTGTCACTCAGTTGACCTTCTACAAACTCCCTCTTAGGCCATTGACTAATGTACTACCCTCATGTGGGGGAAAATGTTTCCCAAAAAGACCAACTGGAGTATGCTAGTAGGCTAATGATTTCAAAGTTTTTGGCTTTGTTAGCTAGCGAGGATGATCACATCCTCAATATTGTACATTATCCATATGCAATATGGATTGGTGAAGATGTATAAACATTCTATTTAGTTAGGCCAATACACTAGATGCAAGTGGAAATATTATCATTATCTTTTGATTATTCTAGCTGTATATTTTTTGTGTTATTTAATGAATATGTAGTTGATTATAAAATTTTGTTTTATTAAATTATTGTTGTCTATTATTTTATAAATATTGGCTCATATGTTGGTGAGTGACCTCCCCCATTGAATGTAGAATGGTTGAGTTTGATTATCTACTCAAAGTGGATAGACCTCACCTAGGATGTCATGGAGACCAAATCATAGATTTCATCAACAAGTGATAGATTAGTTATATACCTCGATGGTCAACTATAAAGTGGTCACAATATGACCTCAAGTGATCATACAAGATCTTGATATTGCAGACATATATGTGAGCTTTCCCCATGATATGACATTATCGATGAATCATATTGTTGATATTCCCATATTACTTGAGAGGGTGAGGGTTGAGGTCGAGTGACAAGTTGTGAAATGTCTCTTTGATCTTTTTCATCTACTTTAAATTCTTACGATGCTACTCCTATACCTCCACCTCTTGCAATATCTCCTCCCCCTCCTCCTCCTCTGCCTACACCACCCACACCACCAACTTCACTAGATACCAATCCATCTACTACACCAATTCAACCAATTGCACTAGACATCGATACATATATTTCTCCACCTCCTCCACCAGTTGCATCATCTTAGATTAAGCCACCCATCAATCCACCTACTACTCCACCTATGCCACTAAAAACACTAGTTATTGATCCATCCATTGATCCACCTATATCACCAACTATATCAACTATTGATCCTATACACATTATGGTCTTATTGAGTGATATATATCCTACTAGAGAAATATATAATATTGTCATTGCATTCTTATCTAGCAAAGGTATCGATGCCTTTGGTTCTAGTGGCGAACCTAGCATTATCTGACATGTATATTGATTCTTGTGATGTATGTTCAACATGAGATGTATATTTGACTTATATTTTGATTTTGATGTTAAGGTTCATGTATATTATGACTTTTCATATCATGTTGATGTTAATGTTGTTTGATTTATAAAATGTATCATGTATGTCAATTATTGGCAATATCAATTATTTCTTTGTTTTTAAATTGAATTTAATATTTATCACTCATTTAAATTTGAGATGCCATGTATAATGTTCAATTATTTTTCAAGGTTAATTCTTTGTTTTCCAAGAAGATAAACTTGATTAAATGATTCAATCAATTGTTACACAATTTGATTAATTTTTTGAAAAAATAATAATTAATTAAATCATATTTTTTGAATTTATTCCTAATTTTTTTTACTAAATTTTTTATTAAAATTATGATAATTAAATGTAAGAAAACAATTATTCCTTCAATTTTATATAGTAATTTAGCATCTTGTGTATTCTATCATCAAATAAATTTTAAATCCGATTTGATTAAATTTTTAATTTTTTTTTATTAAATCTTTAAATCATGAAAATAATTATAAATTTTATATTAAATATAAAAAGAAATAACAAAATACCTTCAACTAAAATGACATAGATAATAATAGTTCTTAATACTAATAATTTTTTTTGTAAATAAAAAGAGAGTTTGCATTACCTTAAGATGTCAAAGAAAAAGTGACACATGCTCAAACATACATCATAACCCGCCACCTGTCATGCCACATGTATGGAAACCAGAACAGGTGGCATGCAATGTTCATAGGAGAGCTAGTATACCAGATTTTGTTTTCAAAAACATTTGACTGTAAATGCATCCCAGCTAAAACTAAAATCCTAATAGTAAAGAAACTAAATGTGAGGCGAACCCAGACTTCCATCATGGAAAACGGTGAAGGAAAACGGTTGGCAGCATGATGAGCATCAACTCTTTACAGGTTCGCTTGACAGAGAATCAAACAACATGTACAAGTGTTTGTTGAGGGTGTGTTGGTTGTGAAGTTGATCAACTATATCATGCATCATCTCAAAGATCAGATTTAAATGGTCCTCTGTGAGCTTGCAGGAACTGGGAAAATCCTGACCTACCAAGGCTAGATGAGCTAGATCGCGTGTGTGTTTCTCCTCCTCACCCCAAAAATCATCCCAATCGATCTCGAGGGTTGATCCTTGCATGAAATAATCCTACATTTGTGGAGGTATTTCCTCCTCCACCACACAACTGCCCATGGAAACCTTAGGAAAATTCAAGGGGAGGTCAGTGCCAACTAGTTCTGTCTACTCCTTGGTGTCCTCCTCCCAGTTAGGAGGAATATCCTCCTCCACTATAAAGCCTCCATAGATTGGGGCATAGGTTGGGAATCATTGCACTAAATTTGGTCAGGATAGGGATAGCAGATAGAGTTGCTCCCCATATTGGGAGAAAGAGATGGTGTGCCCATGCGTCGGTGCTGACCTACCAGACTATAGTAGGTCAACCCATGTTTGGAATTACCGATCTGATGAAGCATGGAAAAATTGGACATGAGGGGAAGAAAATTGACAGAGGAAATGAGGGAAAGTTGGATGTGGGAGGAAGAAAATTGACAGAGGCTCGTCTCACTCAAACGAAGAATGCAGGTGGAAAATTTAGAGTCGAGGGAACAAACTGGAAATATGAACTACCCCATGAGATTACATGTGTGATGATGAGAGAAATGATAGTTTGGGGTGCCATGAATGTTGAGATGATGCTTCCTTGTTGCATCGTACCAGTTCCAGATGGACAAGCTTGGTGCACCATTAAACCTCTCTGACTGTACCAACACACTATCTCCTTACCTGAGTGAATTCTAGCCATGGTGAATTGATGGAGGGGGAGGCTAGCGGCAAGGGTATTTAACTACACTGGTCGCCAGAGTGCCATGTAGCAAGTGCTCGACAAGTTTCACCCCATATGGGGGGAGGAAATCTTGAAGAGCTATCTCTTTACAAAGGGTTAACAGTTGCGATTCGGGATGATCTGGGGCATTGAGAATGATGATCTCTACTTTTGTAGTGACTCCTCAATTAGATAATTTATCAATAATTTTTTTGGCCTCATGTCTTATGTGAGAATTGATGAGTGTGAGGGAGGGATACAATAAGTCTTGCAAGTGAGAAATGGGTCCCAAAAGGCGCAAGCTTGGAGTAATTTTCTCAGGATCAATACCATTTATGATTTTGGTTGCTAATGAGATAATTATTTTTGAATATCATTCAATTATGAGGTGGGTTAAGTTAATATCTGATGCCAATTGAATACCCTTGATGAGACCCCAAAGTTCTGTTGAGTTGTTTGTATCATGCCCCAGAAATCCCTCAATAAGGCGTCGAATTTTCCCTGTGTTATCTCTGACGACCTCTCCAAATCTAGTTGGTTTAGGATTTCCTTTTGAGGCCCCATCAAATTTCAGCTTCCAAAATATAAGGGGTGGAAAGCTCAAGGTAGAAGAGCTTCGGGAGGTGGGAATTGGGGAATATGAGAGAGTAGGAGGTGCATTGGGAGTTAGCAACTGTTGGGAGGAAAAGATAAGGGATTCAGGAGGTTCGGTGGGAAGGTCATCTTGGGTCCAAGATTGAGCATGGATAGTTTCATGTATGCTCTCAGAGGTCCTTGAATAGATAATTGAGGGGGTGGAGGCATGGGAATGGAATATGCACCAGTTTCTTTAATTCAAAATCTGCCACACTATAAATCCTGGCAAGAGTTTCCAGATCTTGTTTAGGAGTGGGATTTTAAAAACATCAAAGTCCTAGTCCCTGATAGTGTTGATGATACTTGTCATGTCTCTTTTAGTTTGACTCATGATTAGAGCAGCTTGATCCCAGATCATATTGTTGCTAGGGAATTGATTAAATATGTGCTCCATTGTTTCTTCTTGTTGTTGGCATAGGTATCAAATTGAGGGTCTAATAAATCCATGCTTCTTGAGGTTGTTCCAAGTTAGGATGTGATTCTGAACCAGAAGCCAAAGAAAGGTGGAAACCTTTAGCCAGAGTTTTCTTTTCCAGATTATGTGCCAGAAGTTCTCTTTCGGTTGCTTGTGAAAATTTTCCTGGAGATGGTAGGCTTCTTTAATTGTGAACATTCTTGAGGGGGTATACCCCCAACGAAGAATGTCTCGCTCCTCACTTATTCGGATATTCATGTTCCCTATAGTTTCTTTCCAGGGTTGCATATCAAGATCGACCAGAAGGTTTAGGTATTGTGGAAGAAGTTTCTATCTACACCAAGGGGGTTGATGAGGGACATTAAGCCAGAGGTCATCCACTTTGAGATGCTCCAACCCTTGTATGTGGCTTTGATACATGCATAAGTTGTCCATTGTTTGCAATAGAGGTATTTGATTCCAAGAATCCTTCCAGAATTGAGCATGGTGTCCATTCCACACTTCCCAAAAAGCATGCATTTGGATGAGTGGGAAGTTTCACCAAGCTGCATTCCAAATATTGGATCCATGGATCTACTCGTCAAGCCAAATGAGTTGTTCTTGCGGAATTTGGGGGGTATATTTCTACCTCTAGATTCACACCTATATTTCCCTCGAGTACTTGAGCCAGCGCCACCAGTTAGTTTCTCCTATTATATTGTTGATCTTGCCTGGGTCTCAGAGACCCAATCCTCCCAAAAAATTTGGTTTGCAGATTTTTTCCCAACTGACAAGGGCCCATTTTTTCCCTTGTTCATGACCATGCCAGAGGAAATTCCGCTAGAGGTTTTTGATGCTTTTGATGACAGTTTGTGGTGTTGTTAGAGCTAAGAAAATGTAAACATTGTCTTTAAGAGGATAAGCCTGGAAGGGATATTTAAGGATCTGAAGGTCCAAGAGCTGAGGCAGTTGGAAATTGAGAGAATAAGGGAGTCCCGGAAGATATTTTTTGTAGTTGAGTCTGACAAGGGTAGGCCCAAGTAGTTTCACGAAAGGGAGATTCTTGGTATGCCTAGGTGGTGGGAGATGTGATGTTGAACTACAGGGGGAGTGTTGAAGAAGAAGATCTAATATTTGTCCAAATTAAAAGTAGTACCCAAGGCTTCACTGAAGTCAGCGAGGATATCTTAGAGTTTAATGGCTTCCCTAGCTGTGGGGGTGTTCATAAGAATCATATCATCAACAGATTGGCTATGGGAGACATCATAATGAAGTCCATGGATAGGGAGCCCCTGGATAGAACCATTCGAGACAAAGGCTGATATGTATCACCCCAAACCTTCTTCCATGATTACAAAGAGGAAAGGGGATAGTGTATCCCCTTGAAGAATACATCGAGGGGGGGAAAAAGGCTGAGAATAAATTTGAGGAGGTGAGATTTATGATCCAGGATATCCAATATTCAATGAACGCAAAGGCAAATAGAAGAGAATGCATATACTACCAACTAAGTCGATCAAAATATTTATATATGTAGAGCTTTATGATCATACCTCGGGTGCAAGTGGTCTTTAGCAAGTGAATAACCTCATGAACCAAGATTACACTATCCATAATTTTCCATCCCTCCACATATCCATATTGTTCCTTTGAGATAATTAATGGAAGAATGGGATTGATTCGGAGAGAAATTACCTTAGTGATGATTTTGTAAATGACATTGCATAGCGCTATCGGTCTAAACTTCTTTGGGTTGGTGACTCGTTCCTCTTTTGGGATGAGGGTAATAAAGGTGGCATTGAGGGCCGAGAGCGCCTGTCTTGACATTCAGGATTCTTCCACAAGTTTCCAAACCTCTTCTCGAATCATCGACCAACAGTGGTGGAAGAAGTTTGTGGTGAAACCATCTTGCCCAGGGGATTTTCCTGGGAGCATTTCCTTGACTTCCTGATTGACTTCCTCCTACGAGATTGGTCTCATCAAATCTTGATTCTTCTCCAGAGTGATTAGGGATGTAATATATTGGGTTACCCAATTGATGGTAGGCATTTTGTCAATTCGAGGTTCTAAAAGAAGATCCTTGTAATAGTTAACTAATTCGGTTTCAATTTCTGCATGGTCCAGAATTGTGTTACCATGTGCATCCTCGATATTTGTAATGCGGTTGATGTATCGTATGTGGATCATGTAGCGGTGAAAGAACTTTGTGTTTTTTTCTCCTTCCTTTAACCACTATACTCGAGACTTCTGCTTCAAAAGGATATCCTCCTTCTTGTGATGGTCTACAAGTTGTTTCCTCAAGTTGGCCTCCTCCTGTAGCAGGGTGTCTGTATAGCATGATAGGATGGATTCTTGTTGAATGTCCTCTAGTCATTTTTCTAGGGTCTTATGCGCTTGGAATATATTCTCAAATACGTTCTTGTTGCAGTCCTGAAGTTGTTTCTTGAAGTTTTTTAGGCGTTGTTAGAATCTGTACATCCTTGTGTCATGCATGATTTCTACATTGGCCCACCAAGTACGAGAGAGATCCAAAAAGCTTGGGTGATTTATCCAAAATTTATTAAATCAAAAGGGTTTGAATTTGGGTGTGGCTATCGTATCCATCCACAGCTAGACTAGCCAGTGATCTGAGCTCGATTTTGGAAGAATTTTTTCTTTAATTAGGGGGGCCTCAAGAATGAGGGTTTCCAATATTAGGAATATCCAATCTATTGGCTATGCACTAGGAACCCACTCACTTATTGGACCAGTTGAAGAGATGTTCATGTTCATGAAATTTTTGGCACTTGAAGGGGATGTGTTCATAATCTATGGTCTGAATCCATTCCTCATATTGATATTCTATGGTGACTGACCTCAGGAGGGATTTGGAGATGTTCATGTATGCGCATATGTGTGCATAGGATGTGTATCTTATTTTCTTTGTAGCTTCTGAGGATTTGACATATATTCCCAGCGTATTTCCAATGCCCATTAAGATTTCCTCGAGCCAGAATTCTTAGGGAAAGGAATAGAGGTGGATCAAAATGGGGCACATGCAAAGTATTCCTTTTCTGGGCAAAAAGTATCCGTCCAAAACCTTAGATAAAACCTGGTAGAGTTATATAAGTAGGGGCCATTTTCAAAAACTTGATCTTTGTCCTCCAGGCTATAGAATATGATTGTGAAGAAACCCTTCGAACTTAGTTGAAGCTCATAGTCACCTTTTGGGTTTCGCCAGTTTTTAATCCATCTCATGAGGTCTTTCTCTGAGGGCCACAACCCTAAGAATTTTTTGATTAAGGCATGGTTCTTCATGAACTGGGTGTGTTCTCTGACCCTATTATATTTTATCACATATTTTGGTGTAGTTGGCACTTGAGGGATGCATTTTCCCGGTTCCCAGTTGCAAGATGCCTTTGGATGCAATGGTTCAACTTCCATTTCCATGTTTTTCCCTAAGCCTTGTTCATCTTGTAGCAGGTGATATATAAGATGAGGTGGTGGTTCAAAGGATGGTCGTCGAGCTCGAGTTCCATCCATTTCATTGTTTGTTACATTACTATAAGAAGGGGTTTTCAACACCCCCCCCCGTATGATCCCATTATGCAAAGTTAGGCTTGTTCGTAGTTGTGCCAATGATAGTTCATGATTCTAAGAGGTGGGAGGACTCGCGAAATAGGGGAGGGGGCATGCAGGTCTTCAAAACCTAGCCAAATTTATGAAAAAATGGATATAATTATCATTCTTAATACTAATATTACAAATAGTGATAATTGCATTTTAAATAATGTAAATAATTATAAATAAATTTTGATTATTTTTTTGAATCAATTTGTTTTATTAAATATTATATGAAATATGAAAATAATTCTAAATTTGTATACTAAATTTAAAAACCTTTAGAACTTTACGAAAATAGTTGTTAATATTAATATCACAAAAAGAGACAACATGAAAATCTTACAATAAAAAATGATTCATAATTCATTAAAGAGCCTGAAGTTCTAAAGCAATTTAATTTTATTTTCAACAAGATGGTTGTAAATGGTTGTTAACTTTTCTTATCTAACATCATAAAATAAATAAAATAATATTTTGGTATTGTATTAATGTCTTAGAATTATTGAAACTTGTCAATAATTAATAATGCCTAAATATGTTAAACATGTTTGTGAAATCACAACTAAATATCATTTTATTCTCTACCATGATTTAGGTTGATTTCTTCCCTAGACATGATTTGGGATGACCGCTTCCCTACATAACTACAAAAATTAACTAAAACTATGATAAAAAATAAAACATACATACTTCACAAATTATAGAAAACCATAATAATATGACACATCCACAACATAAGTGTTGAGATAAACCATATACATATCACTCTCCATTGACATCACCCCAATTATCTTTCTCACTTGGCACAATTAGATTGTATCTCAAAAACATTTTTTATGCCATATCATGTCTTAATACAAACCACCAATCCCTATCCAACACATCTAGGTAAAAAAACACTTGGTTGTAGTGTTTGGGGAAAACCTAAGGATCCTTTTGTTCATCCCACATATTTTTAGAGTTAATATATATTATCCCACTATCAATATATTCCTTTGCATTACTATGTTTGAAGGTATCCCAACACTTGTGCCTACAAATAGCACATTGGAAATATGACAAGTCTACTTGCATGATATCTTATATCTTTCTGATGTAACGTAACTTCCCCTCTATTAGGTTCTAATCATCATAACTAGCACGATTAGATTAGTTGAACTCAACCTCCACTCCATAATCAAGTGTGACACATCCATCAACAACAGCCTTAATGTGAAATGATGTTCATATGCCCACATGCATGGGAATAAATGCACCTATAAAAATGTGAACAAAGGACAATTCCATATGTCTAATGAGTTTCCAAACATTAATAAAAGCACAATACATGCTATAATTCAAATGTGCATTATAAAATTACCAATTGACATAGAGACGTTATTAAATAGCTTCTACATAAGATCCATATGTTTAATACATCCTCTTCACCATGTGGGTAATGATCTGACTTGCCATATTTCTCTTTGATCTAGTTAGCCACCAAATTGTTGGGACTAATCATTGGCATATTTTCTTTTAAAAGATTAGAATAAGGTAGGCTTCTATTATTCAACCATATAAATTATTTTCGGTCATTGTCACATTTCCTTCTCTTCCCCTCATATAATGCAACCTATTGTAGTCTAATGGAAAGTATGAGAAGTTACCAGTAGATCCTTACACAGAGAAATACACATCACAACATTATATATAGAAGCACATAGGGACATAAGTAGACATACAAAAGAAGTGGGAGAACCATCAATGCATTTTATTGGATAACAAAATAGTCTTCATCTTTCCATTACATAGCCACATATATATGTATGATATACAATTACCAGTCGGTTACATTTATTAATTGCTCGGTTGGTCGACTCTAACTCTCTATTCAAATAACTGTATTGAATCGACTTATGAAGTTGAATTGACTAGTTGACTGGCGGGTCTAGTCGATAGATCCAACTAGCCCCTACAACATATCCCCCCCTCCCTCAATTCCGTGTTCGTCTTTGGAAAGGGGGGAGTGTGGCTATCACATTGAAAATTTTGAAAAACTCAATTGGTGTCCCCAAAGATATTTCCACCAATAGGTTATATCATATTTGAAAATATTACAATATGTGAATGAGAAAGAAGTGATAGAAATAGAAACAAAATGTTGACGTCAAGAATTTTTGGAATCAATTTGCTTGAATGTCGTCTGCTTTTTCAGGGATTTCCTTCTGGTTGAATGGTATACTCATGTGTTTCTTCAAGAATCTCCCACTCATGCATTCAAGAGGTGTCATTTTGAATTGTACATGTGACTCTTCTGAGCCTTCGATGAATACCTCTGGAGTTCTTCACTGATGGCTAGTGATCGAGATGTTCAACTCAGATGGTGTGGGATTGAAAAACTAGAAATTATGTCGATAAGTCGATGTGGCCTCCGATTGTTTTGCAGGTTGATGCAACAATACTCCAAATGTTTTCTAGTAAATTCTCGAATCTATTTGCTACAAGTGGTGTGAAAAAATTTATGTTCTTCGATGGAATATTTCTCCTTTATCCCTAATGATTTTAGTTTCCCCATAAAATATAGCTTGTTGGTCAAGGGTGCTTCTTGTATAGGAGTCGCCTCTAGGTCGAAGTTCTATTTGGCTTCCTGAGTTTTCTTTTTCTTTTTAATTTGGTCAATATTCTTAATGGATTTATCTATTGTTTCTTGATCTTTAGATGCCTCCCTCAACCACTCTTTCTCTTATTTTGACAATTTTTCTTCCACTGCCTTTTCTTTTACAATGTGGGTCGATATGGCCACTTTACATTTTTTGTCGGAGGTGAGTTCTCTTGTTTTTCTTAGATAAAAAATTATGGTTATTTGTGATTTGAGATTTCTATAAATTGAGGAAAAATATAAAGGCCAGTTGCTAAGCACTGTGTTGAGGATTGCCTCATGTGAGTGGATTGCCTCATGTGAGTTGGCTAGTTATAATTGATGTTTTACTTCCTTGAATTTTCCATGTTCCGACTACAGAATCGTTGTTGTTTGCTGAAACAATCCATCCTGACTACTTCTTGATGCTATGTTGTGGAGTTTATTAAGTTATTTATTTTCATGTCTTATGCATTATATTTCATTGTTAGCACCTGTGGTTATAACTACTTTGACCAAAATTTTTATTGCTACTAGAGGGTTGAATCCTTATGTTGGGTATTCAATGCCCAAATTATCTTTGGCAAGATGTGTATAGTATTTCAATATATTTTTCTCGTTATTTCTCCTTTTCTTCATTCAAGAACCATCCTTGATGGCCCTCTTCCATACATTTTTTTCTTCTTTGGTCACTTCACCATACAATTCGAGCATCTCTTCATCTGATGCGTTTGTTGGGTCGAATATTGTTTCTATAGGTGGTTTTGTAGACCCGTATAGCTTGAAAGTTGTAAATGTAATTGCCTTTGGATTACTATCCTTCTTGTGTATGGTCTTATTCTTTTTGTTTCAGACCTTTTCTACAGGCTCTTTCTCCTTTTATTTTTTAGAGTTGTTTCCTTTGTTTGTATCATCGTTTCCTTGATTTTTCTTAGTAGTCTCCCCTAATTCTGCTTGCATGTTGGGGTTCTTCCTACCATCATTGTTCCCTTGACCTTGTGCATTATTTTCTGTTGTATTTCAAGTCTATTCTATGGGATTCTACTGGTATTTTTGAAGGCTTCTCAAGGGAGGACTCTCTAGTGGGGGTATTCCATCATGGGAGATTCTACACCATCATTATTATCTCTATTTTCTTGATCGTTGTTACAATTGGTTAATTGTTCCAGTTTCAGTTGTTTGTCTTGCTTATAATTCTCTACTTATTTATTGGATTTCTCTAGGTGGTCCAATCCATCCAATAGTTGGGCATCTATATGTACTAACCCTTGAGTGTTTTTAGTTGTCTCTCTTTCTACAAATTATGATGTACTTGTTGATGTGACTAGTTTGGGGTGGACCGACTGAATTTTTTTTCTAGATCTAGTTCAAGGTTGTGTTGAGTCAATTGGATTCGACCTATCCAGTGGGGTCGACTCGACTGTAATGTTTTGTTTGGTAATTCCATTTTTTAAGTTTTGGTTGACATATTCTGACCCTAACTGCAATGCACTTCCTTGATTATTGTTGTTAGGATAAGGATCTTAAATGGTTGCATCTGATGATTTTTTTCAATGATATTTCCTTGGTTTATTCTTTTGTCTTTTCATCTCTTTTTGTACTGTTGTTTTCTCAATAATCGGAGTAGCCTTCAGTGGTGGGGATTCTCTTGTAAGGTCGATTATGCTTATATTTTTTTTCTACTTCTTTGGAATGGGTTTTTTACTTAGGTCGACTAACCTATGCTTTGTTCCTACTGATCCACCAACCTCTGTTTTGTTTTTCCCCTTGTCTCTACATGCTTTTCTAGAGATTCTCTGGATTTATTTGCTTTGTCACACTTAACGTTAAGGGTTTCCATAGATTCTTTAAATTGTGACCCTATGCTCAACTTCAAAATTCTTCAAGTAACAACTCCATCTTATCGCACCTATTTTTATTTTAGTCGAGTTATTTCGACTAA
Organism: Picea sitchensis; assembly: GCA_010110895.2. Taxonomy (NCBI): domain Eukaryota; kingdom Viridiplantae; phylum Streptophyta; class Pinopsida; order Pinales; family Pinaceae; genus Picea; species Picea sitchensis. The sequence continues at coordinate 212,668 of SNQJ01S0005794.1, read as the reverse complement.
CTTGTTCATGAATGAATATTTTTTTCTCTGATTAAGGGATTGTTAAAGTCGAGAGTAGTGTCTGACTAAAATTTATCTTTCCATATGATGTTTACATCTTCCGAGACTACCTTGACATCACTACTTGTTTACCCCTGACTGCGTTTTCCTATTGTTTTCTCTTGGTTGGAGTCTAATTTATTGGGGTACTTGTTTCCCTATCCATATTTGGGACAAATGGTATTGTATATAAGACCACTTATCTTTCTTCCTCCTATTCCCCACCAGTCAAGGGTGTTAAAATGGTTGAATTATCACTTAATATATTTGGTGGGATCGGTACTTCAAAGCCTAGTTTCTTGTCGAGCTCCTGAAATATTTGGAACTTTTTTGGTTAGTACTCTAATTCTTCTAGTGTTGGCCACCCAATGAATCCACACCAGATCTTGGTGTAGTTGATATTTAACTGGATATGGGCACTTGGTGGCAGAGCTCATCAAAATTTATGCTCTACTCTCCACTTGTGCGACATATTATTTATATTGTTTACCCAACTTTTGAACATCACTTCAATCAGTGTGTCATCATATGACTCGTCTGCTCTTGCCAAAAAAATGTTGTGATTATTCATGGTTGGGATCTTCCTTAAGGTGAATGTAGGTTCGTAGACTTGGCTGACTTGGCTCATGGTGAGCCATATTAACAAATATGGAAATTTGATGTATTGACCATTTTCCTGGAAATCCTTGCAATTGATTTGAATCAGTGAAACTAAAGTTCTCTGGCCAGTTGAATTGTTCCCCCGAATCAAGGATTTGGACAATTGGTTCCAACATTGTAAGCTTGAAATTTGAATCTTGACCTATAGTTGTGAACCATAAAAATATTATCACACATGTGTTGGCAAATGTTTAACAGGAAGAATGTACAAAATATTGTTGGCATGTTGCACAGGCAGCGTAAGCTTGTCATTGATAACAAGTACAACATTAAAGATGACAGGAAAACAAAAGACAAGTTCAAAGAGGTGAATGATCGAAAGCGGTGAGTGCACGCAGCGAGAGCCGTTAGATTTGGTGCAGAGTTGCCGACAGTCGTCGGATCTGCGGAAGTTGCACGGAGGATAAGTTCCCATGAACAAGAGGAGAGGCTTCATTGGAGAATCGGGAATCGGAGTTTCACGAGTCTTGTGCACAATTACAACGAAAACTCTGAAATCGCGATATGCGATTTCGCGATTTGATCTCAGTCGTTAAAGCAAACATGAGATATGGACCGTTGATTTTCTTCATCGGAGAATCAAGGATCGAGATTTTATAATGTCCAATTCACTTGACATAGAAAACTCCAAAATCGCGATATGCGATTTCGTGATTTGATCGTAGACGTTAAAGAAACATGTGATCCAGACCGTTGATTCAACTCATGATAGCAGACCATGTCAGCTAGGGACACGTGGCACAACCAGGGAATGACAGGTGGCAGGAAGATTCAACACTTCAGGCACATGTAAGTCATGAATCAGAGTGACACGTGGCAGGATCTAACACATGTCAAACCACGTGTGACGTCAGC
>SNQJ01S0005794.1:181530-199518 GCA_010110895.2 Picea sitchensis | reverse complement strand
AAAGTATTCTTTTTATTAATCTCAAGATGAATCAACTTACAATAATGATAGAGACCGGCCACCGTTCCTCGATCCTGATCTTAGGCTCCTCCTCTTCTTTGTCCTCCAACTGCTTTGCTTTAATTCTCCTTAATCTTGAGGAAAGGATAAAGGGTTGGGACAAATGGATTCGGCAATTGGGCAGAGTTTCTTTGCTATATTTTTCCTCCTTTAAATGGTACCCCTACCCCTTCTTTTATAGGCTAGAAGGAGCTATGGTTTTGGACGAACTCTCAGCCATGCATGGCCGGGAGTTTCAGTTAACTGACCCATATCTTTTTGTCCCGTCGGAAACTTTCCGTTTTTTGTGATTCTGAAGGCAAAGGCGGGTTGTAGTGGGCCTGCTAGCATTTTCTCACGGGTTGTAATGGGCCTGCTAGTGTTTGCCCGCAGGCTATAGTGGGCTTGCTAGCGTTTACTTTTTAAAAATGGAGTTTTTATAAGAGTTGTTCAGTAGTTTCTTGTAAAAGAAGGGATATGAGTTGGCCTGATGCCAGGTAAGCATGTGTGGTACCTAATTGTAGTCGGAGAAGCCATCAGTAAAATAATAGCATTCATGTCCCATGAATTCATTGACGATTTCGTCAGTGAACATCATCGGGAATGGATCAATTACTGTAAGTTTGTTTAGGCCTCTGAAGTTGACACATATTCTAAGTTTATTTGGGTCATTCATTTTTTATTGCACGACCATTACACTTTCCCATTCCGAATTTTCGACTGGATATATAATGCTAGCAGGTATCATTTCTTTTATCTCCTTTTGTACTATGGGATTATATTTATGTGCCAACTTGTATCTTCGTTTTTCAATGGGCTTGGCCCCAGGGATGAGGTTAATTTTCATCTCTCCCATATCTTGTACCAACCCTTTCATATATTTGTAATATCATGGAAAGACATCCTGGTATTCTTTCAGTAGGTCGACTATTTCCATGGTTTACTTGTCAAACCAATAGTTTCCTAGCCTGGCCATTTTTGGTCGATCATCTATTGAGATGTTGAACTCTTTGGTCTTGATTTATGAATCCATCCATTCAGGTGATTTATATTCATCCAATTGGAATTCTCCTTCTTTGAATTTATTATAGCTTGAGGGGAAGTCATGTTTTTATATGTCTTCCTTTTATTCTTTCTCTTCCTTCGTCACTGAGTAGATTATTTTTACATAATTTTGTACTCTTGGATGGTTTTTATTCCATCAAAAACTCTGCCCCCCAAAAAATATTTTTTCCACATCTATTCGATGAGCTATTACATTTTATGGATTGTGTGTCGACACAAAGTTGAAAGTCAAAGTTGATCCCGTGTTGAATTTATCTTTTCCTTTCTTCTGAACTTCATTAGGACTTGGTTTTTCCAAAAAATAATGATTTCTCTTGTTGCCTCTTGAAAAAGTGCTTCTTTGTGTCTAAATTCAAAGTCTTTGAGGAAATTGATTTTTATTTCATTCCAATCAAATGTGTGTCCACATGCTTCTTCAATTTTATACCACTTATGTGGTATGTCATCCAATGTATTTGGGAACATATGTGGCCACACTGTTTTGTCCTGGTAGCCAACTCTTCTCCATTCTTTCTCACATTGATGAATGTGAGTAACTGGGTCAAACCCAAGTTTTAAAGTTAGAATTGTTGGTTGTGGATCTTGATTATCTTCCTGATTCAGAGGTATTTTTTCAACCATGTTTGGATCCCATTTCCTAATGGAGGGGTGTGGTGGGGATTAACCCCCAACATCTATCGCCAAGGGGTCCAGGGGGTACGAAAAATTACTAGTAGATCCTTACATAGATAAATACAGATCACAACATTATATATAGAATCACATAGGGACATAATTAGACATACACACGAAGTGGGAGAGCCATCAATGCATTTTATTAGATAGAAAAACAATCTATGTCTTTTTATTACACATGTGCACACTCGCACGCATGCACGCACACACACACACACACACACATGTATGATATAGAGTTACCATTCAACTACATTTGTTAACTACTCGATCAGTCAACTCTAACTATGTATTCAACCAAATTTCCTTAACCGACTTCTACATTTGACTTGACTAGTCAAGTGTTGGGTCTAGTTGGGAGAGTCAAATAGCCCCTGCAACATGACCCATAGTTATGTTGTTGACATATTGTAAATATTTTTTTTATGGATGACATCAAATTTTGAATTCATTGATGTATTCATGAAATCAATACAAATAGTATGAGATCAAATATGTATTATCAAGTTTAGTGTAAACAATTACTTTGTAAAAAATTGAAAAAATATAAGTGATTTACTCTTTATCCTTTTTCCATTGGTTTGGAGTAGCTCCCCTTCCCTTTCGTCCTCATATCAATGGTCATCCCAAACCACTCTACCTAGTGTATCATTGATTTGATTAGTGTACTTGCTAGCATAATAGAATGAATCATATACTATGTACCCCTTCATTGTAGACCCCTCGATTTTTTCTTTGTTGAACAAAGCCCTTCAACTTTTTCATGTATCCCTCCAAGAAGAACATATAATGACATTAAACCACCCCCACTAATTTAACTTCATCTACTATGTGAATTAGAGTATGGACCTACAAGTCCATGAAACTTGTGGGTAGTTCCTTTTCAAAAATATAAACAATCTCAATTATATCTCGACACCACCATGGAATGTTTCCATGTGAATCTCCTTTGATGTACCAATGTACAAATGTATATAGTTAAAATATGGTGCATCATAGGTCCTAGAAAAATTCATGGTTTACACAACCACACATGAGTAAAGGATGATGACACTACAAAATAAACACATACAAAATTAATTTGCAAAAAACTATGAGTGCATAACATATAACATACACTACAAAAAAAGAAGTATGTAATTGACATATGTACCCGTAGAAGATTCAAATGGTCATGTGATTTGGTATGGTCCTTCTATAGTGCATTAGTTTCATAGATTCGAACCACATAAAGAAGGAACTTCACACCCAATATAAAATCCTTTTTTAGAGACAAATCATCTTTCTTCAAAATCCATGGGACACCACCTTCTTTAAAATATCAAGAGGGGTCAACCTCTCCTCTACCTCATTTTCCTGGCCAATCTTTATTTTCAATATTTTAAGAAATAAGATCTCTCAACACAACCAACATGTCACTTAAATTATTTTTATGATGTGTGCCACCATTAATAAGATGAAACATTTTTGAAATATGCATTGGATCTAGTAAGTGGGAAATATTAAGATTCTCCAAATATGGAATTTCATAAAAAAGGTATTTCCTTTTCATCTCAATGGAAATTTTCTCTACATAAGAGTTAAAAAATTCAGGAATATCAAACATAGGTTCCCCATTTGAATCAAACAATTCTATAATTTCCTTCTCCTTCTGTCTTTCATATTTCCTAAGACAGTCATTCAATGTCATTATTTCAAGTATTTGGGTTCTCTCTATTTTACCATTGAAAGAATATGCTACTCTTCTATAAGAGTGGTCTTCAGAGAGGAATACCCTCAAACAATTATACACTAGGTTATGTAGGTCATCAGACCACCTAGCCTTTATAGAAGCTCCACAACATTTACACCCATGATACCCTTTTGTTACAATACCTACAATTATATTGTATACAAAACACATTAGTGCCAAAGAATATAGTTACACCAAATTAAGTATACCAAATAACATTACAAATATAAAACAATCATTCAATATGTTTAGGGAAGCAAACTCCTAGCCATGGATAATCATGTGTGGTGTACACACATATTCCATATAACATAAAATAAATCTCCATAAATATGGGCCTTAATACATTATATACGTGTATCCCTTCCCATATTTTCTTCAATTCTTCGATCGACGGTTAGAGGTAGAAATCCATTATATTACATTGTTTTCTACTGAGAACTATAAGATCCAACATAAGATGTTAATTATTCATGAACACCATGGGGGAATATTATTATTCATCACTACCACTAATCAAATATAATAGTTGGTATTTTATAAGGATGAGTTAATTCCATCAATGGCTATGCTCAATCAAAGGCTTCATATGTATTCATTTGATTTATCAAGCCATGTATCCTCTATATGACTCATGTCTATTGAATCATATGGGATCCACATAATTCATGGCCACTACTACATTTGGGGTCAAATTCGATATTAACTTAACACTTAAAATGTTGAATAAATGTCAGATAGAAATATGCTTCTCATCAAATAAACAATGAACAAGTGATGTTGAATAAGTGATGGTTAAGTTGTTGAATATGTGACAGTACACTGACCGATGATAGAATAGAAAGTATGGCATACAACGTTTCTTTTCCAACGTTACTTCAACCTCAAATCGATGTCTAATAAACTTATGTAAACCTATGGAAAAAAAAATTGTTTAACAATATTGTTGCATAATACATCATTTAAGAGACGTTATACTGATGTTAATGGTATAGTAATGATGTCCTATCAATATTATATCAATGTTACAAAGATGCTAGGCCAACATTTATGTCATTGGTCCAACATCACATTTACTTTAAAAACATTGCATAAGTTATGTGAAGTTTGTTTTAAACAAATAATAATAATAAATTATCTTGAGCCACCATGCTATTTCATTAGGGTCCTTGGATGTACTAATGAAGTCAAAATAATAACAAGTTTTCAAAATAATGGAGCGATATGGACTAAAGGTTGTTTCCTGGTTTGGCATCTTGGAATTGTATCTCATATATTACTCCTCATAAAGCCTTTGATGTGAATTCCTCACTACGCTAAAAAACAAAAGGTTAGTGGAACACAATCTACAATTGATAGTCATATGTTATGTTGTCACTTACCCGAGGGAATGTTACAAAGGGGACTAGTTAATGGTTATGGTATAATATTAGCAGTGGGAAATGGTAGGGTCTTTTACAGGTGTTATTTATTCCATTCAGAATGGACCATCACTAATAATAGGAATTTGATTTTCTATATTACTAGTAGGATGCATACCTAGGAAGAAACTAGAAAAATTGAATATTCCTTCATTGTGGAAATATTATATAGTCAAAATAGGAAATAAAATCTTTTCAAGTTGAGTTTGTTTCTCTTCGATAAATGGTTATGAGTATGGTCAGAAATCCTAATTTAGTTGTGTAAGATTCCAAGTTGTCTATTAGGTACGTAGTGGAGGAGGTTAAGGAATTTGAGACAGTTCAACAACAATAGGAGGATTTGGAATTGTTGGTTGTAGATTAGAATGTTTTGGAAAACACGCAGAACCGGGAGGAAATTTAAAACCACCATTTTTTTATTATGTACTAGTGTTTAATGTTTTACAAATTTTTCTTGATGTTAGGTGTTTTTTATAGAACTTACACAAGATGCATCTTTCCAAAATCCTCTAAGAAGGAAAATTTTGTTTCTCTAGAAAGTAAGCTCTACATTTTGGACAATTTTCAAGATATATTATTGGACAACTATCTTTTCTTTTTATTAGGTTGACTGGTGCGACTGCGACAAATTTCTGATATGTTGTCATTTTATTATTCTTGAAAGGAACTATTTACATTGAACAATGATCATCTACAACTATTTATGAGACCTCTAATGTTTCCATGTGTGTATGGATGACCATTTATATAAAACAAATTCTTCCTATTAAAGTTTCTAGAAGAATAATCATGCATACTATACATGGAAATTTTATGTTTACACTTAACAATATTCAAGTAATTGGACCAATTATAAAGAGGCTCACAAAATGTAATAAGTGCTAATCATTGTTTAGGAGGAACAAACACATGAAATAATAAACAACCCAAGATTTGCAATATCTATTTTAGACTTAGCAATCATCTAATTATTACCACAAAAGAATAATTATGTCCCAACATCAAGCACATGCAAGGAAGATGGTCAACACCATTGAAACCAAGATGGTAATAGGTTTTGTATTTACTAATTGTAGATGGAATAAAATAGAGGAGTCATTGTTTCCCTCCTACAATTGAACGAAACTTGGTGTGTACTTGGATAGTGTTGCTCTCAACTCATAAAAAAAAATTGGATCTCCTAGTAAATATGTTTCGAGTAGTATTGGTATTGTACTTTGGCTCACTAAAACTCTTGGTTGACTCAACAAAATGAGACATGTTGGTCAATTTCAAAGGAAACATAGTGAATTTTCCTTCCAAAAATTCAAAAAAGGAGCATATGGAAGTGTTCCTACATGTCTTTTCTATATCACCTATTGGATCCTTAATCGTAGTGGGAAGTATCAAACCATCAACTTTAGGTAGTCAATAGTCAACATAATGGGATAGTGTGACTTGTTGAGGGTTAACTTTCAACACTTTACATTTTGAACAACCACATACTACTTGGGTGTCATAAAAGAGATCCAATTCATGATGAAGTACCATTGGCTCGAGATTGTTTCTAGAAGACGACATGTTACAGATGGTGGGTAAAGTTGATCTCCAATTTCATCTATCATATTCCTATGGTATCTTGCTCTAGATAAGATCTTGTGACATTTTTATACTAGTGGGATATATTGTGCATCTGAAATCAATCTCAAATCTAGATCCTATTCAATGCATAATATTTAAATGCACGTGAAAAGGTAGTGCATATTCAATCAAATAATCAAAATATAAATAAAATATGGACTTATTAAAAATGCAAAAGGAGAACTTGGTGAACTTGGAAAGATATGGAATGAGAAGTCAAAATAATCAATAATTCGATATTATTATTATTTCCTCCCTAAATTTGATCCAAATTCACAATCAATATGTGTCTACATTCTTAAAATAAATTTTGGGAATCATATATCATGTTAACTTCAAAAACAAATTTCAAGGCCTTTCTAAGTAAACGATGCACCTATTTTGTATTTACACATATGTGAATTTAGTTATAATAGACACACCAATGCACTTGATATATATGCACACCAGAAAAATATTTATGCTAAAACCTTTGGTAAGGAAAACCTCCATAAATTATTAATTATAGAGGTTTGCACTTCTATTGATGTTAAAAAAAATTACTGCATTTATAGTAATATAGTGCACTAGTGCACTTAAATATGACAAGAGCAACATAGGCCAAAAATAATTCTTTTGAAAAATAGATGGCTCAATTTTCATTCATGCACTAAAAAATTAAATTAAAAAAAAAAAAATGAATTTCATTTCATAAAAGTGACTTAAAGAAAATCATAAACCCTAATCCATTGCTAATTGATGTAAATATAAACCCCTCAACCAAAAAACCCTAGCTAGGAGATGAAGCATTGGTGATCTCTTTTCCTATTAGGGACAAGACTCAACCTCATATGGTATTCTTGTAAAGAGTTATCAAGATCCCCTATTCATGTTTATAGAGATGGTACTCCTCTATCTCACTCATATTTTCAATATAATATTTCAAACAATGGATTTAACATTCATAACATCTACACCTGTGACTGGACCAAGTGGAAAAGTAATTGGAAAGATAGAAAATAAATTATAGTAGAAAAGAAATAACCTCACATACAATAAACATAATAGCAATAGCTACATACAATAAGATTGATGGCCTAGAATTCAAAGAACTTTAAATGATTTCATTCATTTAAAATCAGAGTATGCATAGGAGAAATATACATGAGATTTCATGCTTATATAAAGTTTGAAACCACAAATGTTATGAACTCCCAGAATAGATATCTATGAGAGTAAAAAAATATTACATATTTATGTTCAAGTTTAAATAAAGTGTTTTCCTATCGCAAAACACAATGCTCTTGATAGTTAAACGAATGAAAGAAATGCATTCATCCAAATGGAGTAGGATGGGGCTCCCATTGAACAAATAAAATAATAGCAATAACTTGGAAGAAAATGAGAAATGTAGTCAAGGATAGACTTTATAAATGAACAATACACCAATAAAGTTGGATGATCAAAGACTAGGATGAAAAAAGGGAATGCTTCAAAAAGAAATGCACTCATAAAAAATAACAAAAGAATAATGGGTGGATTGATGTCTCTCTTAGAGTGTGATGTCTTGTTAGTGCCAAGGTCTTCGCATATATATATATATATATATATATAGGTCTTCAAACCTTTCTGGTATAACCACTTCTTAGCAATTATTTTAGATGAACTATTTGTGTTAACAATCTTTTGAGCCACTCCTCAATGTACTCCTTCATTGGTGGAACCATGATGTCTTGCTTAACCTAGAGTGAGAATATTTTTTCTTCCATTTCTTTAAAATCAAAGTGCAACTGCTCAATTGATGCCATGTGGTATGTATTATCATTCACGAAAGTAACTAACCATCGCTTAATTTCTTCTTTTGGAAAATTAGTGAGGTTGTCAAACTCATTGGTCCATAAAGTTTTAAGTATGCCCAATTTTGTCTCCAATTTTTTGTTAGGTATAAGCATGGACTCTCTTACTAGTTGTGGTCCCTCAATATCTTTAACAATTTCAAGTGCTTTGTGTTGCTTATTTTTTCATTAATCTTTGTACAATTGGAATTTGAATATAGTAGTATTTGAATTCTTGATAACCATCCTTCTTTCACTTGTTTTATTATATAGTTTGAAGGTAAATCTTGTTGATTACTATGGAAATGACTTAAACTTGACACTTGCACAAAAAAGGTACTTAAATTATTTTTATAAAAAAAATTCATCATGTTCCAAATATTTTTTCAAATATTCCATAAAGGTGGTGATCCATTGTGACAAGTTCCTTAAACTTATATTGACTTCCCACTCATCTAAAATAATATCAAGTTCCTTATTGATGTTTTCCATGACATATAATCTTACTCCACTCAACAATTTGGTGGCCTTATTTACCAGTATCGATGTCCCTGGCGTACTCTAAAGAATTTGAACTGAAGAAAAAATAGATAATGGTTATGCAAACAAATGTTTAGCACACAATGTGTTCTCAAGTTCTCTTATTATTCTTTTTAATATAATATTTTCTAGCTCTTGCTCTGGAATAGAGTGAGAAAGAGCATCTCCAGTGGTGATATGAAATTTGAGGAGTCCCAAGGGTCCGACTCCTTAAACGTCCAATTATGAATTCCATTTTTGAGTTATTTTCTTATTCTTAACGTGGACCTTTTCTATTTGCAATTTTCTTCTGTGCGGAGGAGGAACTCTTAGTGGATGGGGGGCAGAAGAAGATTGCACCTTAGTTTCACGTTTCCCTCTTTTACTTATTTTGGTATATTGAAATTGAGTATTTGAGCTAATATAAATGGAAAAATCATCATTGTATACTTGCTTTTATTTTTTCTTAGGAGTATTTGGGTCGTTGTCATCAATTCCTTCTACAACCCTTGTGAAAAGATTTTTATACGTCATGGACACCAAATTTTCAGAAAATAACCCTTCAAGTTAAAAACCTTTTATGGGTTATGTTTCCTTCTGGTTAAATATATTAATCATTTCAAAAAATTCTATTAAATTGGAGGAACTTCTTATTGTCACATTGGCTACATTAAAGGGTAGGGAAATGAATTGTCTCTATCTCTTTTTATAAAAAAAAATAATGTACCATGTTTTGTACTACCCATAGACTTCATCAACAAAATATTAATCTTAAACAAATGTAGGGAGAATAAATGGGCTTCCCTCATATCCATACAACCTTATGTAAGTATGGTATTATTCGTGCACACAAACTCCTTTTCCCATGAGAAAATCCCTCGCCTCTTGAGTTATCCTTGTTGGTGTTTCTCCGGTCAACATGTATCTAAACTCTTTAAGAAATTTCTCCTAAATAAGGAAAAATTGGAATGGTTCTTTATGATTCCAAAGTAATGAGTACCATAATTGGACAGGTGCACTTTAAATATCTAAATTACCCCTAAAGGGAAATCCTTCAAATACATTACAATAAGCAACCACCAAGACCAGATATGTGGTCATCATAAATATTTGGGTTTTCAAGTAATTGGTCAGCTAGTAGGAAATTTTGTTTGAGATTTACCTCGACCCATTCAAACATAGCTTCTTTTTGGAAGGAAAAATACAATACATATAAAACTGACCTGGGAATGTGAGATGTAGAATCTGCTCCCATCAAACGTGTCAATAGCCACAAAAAATATCGATACATCTCTGCCAATAGAGGTATATCAATGGTTGCAATATCAACCAACATTTATGTTGATGGAGCCATGAATTCCTTCAACAAATTCACCCAACCACCTTGGGAATCCAAGAAAGAATTAATGTCTAGAAGCTTGAGACTTTTGTTGGATTCAAGCAGTTGGAGCATCCTTTTGAAAAAATTGGGAGTTAGCAGGTTCGGGTTCTTTCCTTTCACTGTTACTCGAATAGTTCTACTTTTTTAATCAAACCGGTGGGAAAATTAGGAAACTAGATCTTTGAAATAAAAAAAATTCAGGCATCCAGCCAATGCTTACAAGGCCTCTCATCCAAATCTTGTTCTTAAGCTTCTACTTAGGAGTTAGTCTTAAGAACCACTAATATGAAACTCACCAATGGAATTATTTTTCTTGGTGTGCAAGGAATTGATAGTATCTCCACAAAAATGTTTTTTTCTTCTTCTAGTTTCCATGCTTCTTATTCTTCCAATGCAATTTGATATATGTGAAACTATTAATTATGAATTATGGGGATCAAGTTGTTTAAAGTCTAAGTTCATTAATAGCATTTACTAAAACATCCCTTCATCACATACATTTTCCTTTATGGAATGCATAAACCATAAATGGAAGTTATTTTGAAACGGAAGTTATTCATGGGAAAACGAGATAATTAATCCACATTAACTTTGAATTACTGCATTTTTCCTTGTGAATCGGAACTCATTAATGAATTATAAATTACCCTCGAAAAGTTCACAAGGTGCATGATAATCGAACGATAATTTCACTAAGTATGGAACATGGGTAGAGAGATATCAATCCTTTAAAGGTTTAGTTGTCCAAAAGTACAAAGGGAATGATGCGTGCAAAGAGTGGAATGTGCAAGGATCTCCACACAATAGTTGTTTAGAATTTAGGAAGTGCAAAGGAGTATATTTTGTGTGGGATAAGGCATGCAAATGTTTCTGCACAACCATAACCATCAAATGGATAAGTAAAGATTAGAGTTTTTTGAGTACGCATGGTGTATTATGGAGGAGGCGGAAGTGCAGAATAGAAGGGTGTGCAGAGACAATATTTGTGTGGAGAGAAAGGTGGTGCTAGAATCTCCTTATCTAAAATGGATCCATTATGTAAACCATGTAAAAAAATGAAAGGTTAACGTTGAATAAGCCAAATAATGATGTAAGACAAAAGTTAAAGAAAAATAACTAAAATGTAGGGAAACAAATAGGAGAGAAAGTTAGGGACAGATCCAATGACTTCTATGCACCTAAGTGTTGTTAGGCATGCTCGATACCTCTATGATCCAAATTTCAAGGAAACAATCAATGGGGGAGATTGACTAGAGATCTAGATCATACAGTTGTTGTGCATCAAGGATGTATAGTGTGTTTTGTTGGATAGAGAATAGATCAGTGGTCACAATTTGTTCAAGGATCAGATCAAATGACTCCTTAGCATTAAGGGTCTGTGTGAGGAATTGTGTGTGATCGAAAGAAGTAAAGATCGGTTTTATGGAGGGTTTTGTAGCCAGATTTAATGGAGAATCGATGGAATTGGAGTCAATTTTTTGAATATGATTTGGTTGAGAACAAATGGTTGGTGTATGAGCTCGAATATATATAATTATGACAGGATTGTGTTGAAGGATGAACTGGGGTGATGGATGTGTGATGTGTGAAGAGAGAAGTGTGTGGAGGAGAGGATATGAGGCTTGTAAGAGAATGGAATAAAGCAATATTTAAATGTCCAAGGGTGGCAGGGTGGAACTCGGGAGAGGATTAAAGTCCTCATTGTAATTTGGTGCTTACATTGAAGGTTCTTTCCTTATTTATTAGAAAGTGGGTGCTTGCAATGCAAGTTGGTGTTTGGAGTTCTACAGGTTGGTGCTTGTAGCAAGGATTGGCGTCCTTGGCAGATTGGTGTTTGCAATAGGCAAGTGGGTGCTTGTTATGATAGGTCAGTTCCTGTAGTATTTTAAGTTGGAGCGTGCATCAGGGATAGGTTTCCCTCTTAGGTTGGAGCCTGATATTGTAATAATTGAATTATAAAAGAAACATATTTGGTTTTTTTATCCCTTTTAATGGTTTCCACGTTACATCTTGTGTAGTGTGTTTATCTTATGATGGTGAATATGTTTTTTTATTTCTAGTTAATTGTTGCATACTAATTTGCAATGTTAATAATTGGTAAAAAGGTGAAAAAGTATATTAGATACTGATTCACTGCAGTTCTCCCCCCACCCCCACCTCTGGGTATCTTTTGTGTTCAAAATTGGTATCAAAGTGGGTTCATTCAAAACATGCTAACTAGTTGAAGGTAGATCCCCTCTCAGTATCTTTTTGTGTTCCAAAAATTGGTATCAAAGTGGGTTCCTTCAGAAACAATCTAACTAGTTGAAGGTAGATCTCTTTGACACACAAGGACAACCAAGAAAGAACTTCAAAAAACAAGTCTCCATTATTTGATGGATTAAATTATGCATTCTGGAGCATCAAAATGAGAGTATATCTATAGTCACTGGGAGATGATGTCTGGAAGTTAGTAAAAAATGGTTACACCGCCCTTGAAATCCAACTCTATGATGTAGCTGCTAAAAGGCTTAGTGAAATAAATCCAAAGCCATGAATGTTATTCTAGATGGATTAGCAAGTTCAAAATTTACAAAAGTCATGCATTGTAAATCGGTAAAGAAAATTTGGGACAAGTTGCAGAATACATATGAGGGGAATGTTAAAGTCAAGAAGGAAAAGCTACAAACTCATAGGGGTCAATTTGAAAACCTCAAAATGAAAGAAGAAGATATGTCATCGTACTTTCTTCATGTGGATGAGATTATTAACACTATCAAAGGACTAGGGGAAACCATGGATGAAAAATGTGTTGTACAAAAATTTCTTAGGACACTTCCATTAATATTTGATTCTAAGATACCCTCCATTGAAGAAATGAAAGACTTAGACAGTCTAACAATGGATGAATTACATGGAATCCTTATAGCTTATGAAATGATAATTGTGCAACAAAAAACATCAAAGCATGGGGCAACATTCAAAGTATCAAAAGAGACAAGCTCAAAAGGACACAAAGCATGTGACTCCTCTGAATAGCAATCAGATGTAGAAGAAGCAAACTTTGTTAGGAGGTTCAAGAAAGGAACTAGAAAATATAAAGGTAAGGTCCCTTTCAAGTGCTTTGATTTTGGTAGAGTAGGACATTTTGTTGTTAAGTGTCCATTCAAAAGGGACTCTAATTTTAATAATAACAAAGATCATTATGTAAGAAGAAAAAAATGAAGAGAAAAATAAGAACCACATGAAAAATAAAAAAGTGTATGCCGATGACGAAGGGAACTCCTCTGATGAGGAAGACAATAGAACAAAATATGTTTTATTCATGGCCATCAATAAACTCTCTGATGATGAAACCTCAAACCTTGAATACCTTGATGAGGAAGGAGATATTAATATTGAAGGTGAACTAATATGTGCTCTAAGCAAACTGAAAAAAACTCAGAAAGAAAAATGATTCTCTCAAGGAACAGTTAAGAAACAAAAAAGGAGAACATCATGAACCAAATGGTGAAACTGAGATCATTGGTCTAAAAATACAAGTAGAGGAGGAAAACTGAATTGAAGAAACATTAGCAAATAAAATCCAAGAAATGGAGGATATATTTCATAGAAGAGAACTTGAAATTGTTAGCCTAAGAAAGGAGTTGTATAAGAAAGTCACACAACTGAACACAAATATGATGTTTGAAAAGAGTTCAACAATCTTAGAAGATATTGTAAATGTCCAAAGGTCATGATTTGACTGAACTAGTCTTGGATATAATGACAACCAAAAAATTGATGATTTTGAAATACCAAAAGGAGGGGAGAAGACTCAAAGCTATGAAAATTTACTTAAGATTTCAAATCATAGCGAAAACACTACAGAAAGTAAAGAAGATAACTAACAGAGAAAGGAAAATCTACAGAAGATCACTCCTCTTCATAACATAGTCGAATTTGAAGCAGGTATCTCATCCAGAAGACCACTGACCACCAAAAGTGTTGTCAAGGATGATATGAGAAACAAAACAACTCAAAGGTTTTCAAATAGAAATGCTCCTCCAAGAGACCTCCTACAACAAGGTATCAAAATCTATTACTCGGTAATTGTTTCTCTTGTCATAATTTTTGGCATAAATCCATCAACTATAGGGAAAATACAATATATAATTATCTGAAAAGTAGAGACATGTACAAGGCTACCTGAAATGGTTATACAAGAAACAAAACAACTCATGTGTTTGTAGACAACAATTATAATACTTGTGCTCCTTTTATGAAATTTAGTGTTGAATGTTACAAGTGTAAAAAATTTGGATAGAAAACTCATGAGTGCAGAAGAAGATTGGAGTTCATGGGATAGAACATAAAAGAGAAATCTTATACTAAGAAAAAAGAAGAAAACACAAGAGTATGGAAAAAAAACTAGATCAACAAAATGGAGAAGAGAACAATCTTGCTCTACATTCTCAAAACAACACAAGCCAATGGTATATTGACAGTGGATGCTCCAAGCACATGACATGAGATCAAAACAGATTCCTAACTCTTAAGAATATTAAAGGAGGCAATGTCATGTTTGGAAATAATAACTCTGCCAAATATATTGAAAAAGGAACGACCAGTCTTGGAAGTATGAAATACAAAGAAGAAGATGTATTGTTGATTAATGATATGAAACACAATCTTCTGAGTGTTATTAAAATGTGTGATCAAGGAAACACTCTTGTTTTTTACTCTCAAAAGTGTGAAATAAGAAGTGAAAAATGTAGTAGAACGGTTGGTACAGCTATCAGGACATTTTAGATGAAGTGAAATAAGAGAGGTGTTGCATGGGAAAAATAGATAAAATTTGGCTTTGGCACGGGAGAATGGGAAACATAAACTTTTTCAATCTGGCGAAAATCAGCAAGAAGCAGGTTGTAATGGATATGCCCTTAATTGTAAAACCCTCATATCACATTTGCAAACGTTTCCAACATGGAAAGCAGACCAAAGCCTCATTCAAAACAAAGGATCATTTAACTTCAAAGCCTTTGTGGCTCATTCATGTTGATCTTTGTGGACCAACCAAAACCAAAATCTTGCAAGGTGAGAACTAATTTATGCTACTTATAGATGACTACACTAGAATGGCATGGGTTTCCTTTTTAAAGAATAAATTAGAAACAATTGATAAATTTAAGGTGTTTAAAGAACTAGTAGAAAATAAAACGGACCTTAAAATCAAGTGTTTATGATCAGATAATGGAGTTGATTTTACTTCAAATGAATTTGATAAATTATGTGAGATGCATGGAATCAAAAGACAATTTTTGGTAGCCATGACACTGCAACAGAAAGGGTTGGTAGAAAGAAAAAACAGGAACATGCAAGAAATGGCAAGAACTATGTTAAATGACTCCAAACTATCAGATATGTTTTGTAGAGAAGTAATACATATTGTTGGTCATATTCTAAAGATATGTTTTCTTAGAAAAAATCATGATAAAACACCATATGAACCGTGGAAAGGTAGACCTGCAACAATTAGTTATCCTAATGTATTTGTGAGTAAATGTTACATAAAGAGAAGTGAAGAGAGTTTGGGTAAATTTTACTCTAGAACATATGAAGGACAACCTTGTCTCCAAAGTCACCAAAATTATGAGGACAAACTTGTCTCCAAAGTCACCAAAAATGAGAACACCCTTGATCTCCAATATACAAATCAGAAAACCAAACCTCAAAAATGTTCTGGAAATCTTTGAGTCCCATGAATCTACTATAGACCACCTGTACGACCTGTTGACATCACCTATTAGCATGTACATATTTGTACCTTCCTAGAAAAATCAGATATGTGATTCACCTTACTGGAAACCCACAGACATATGTTGTTTTCTCCACTGCAAAATCATATACCCTATACATGATTTGTCATTCTGCAATATGTGTATATACATGCTTTGTCCTCCTACAAACAATGTATTGTAAAAAAAAATGCTCCACTTGTGCAACCTTCTTTTCCTCTCTCTTCGGAGCCAAATTCACCACATTGTAGACTTTCCCTTTGTTGAGATCACCAATCCTCCTTGACACAAGTGTAGACTTACTTGTTCCAACTCCATTCTTCCACACTAATTGTCTAATGTCACAATGACATCTCTCCTTTATATAGGAGTCCAATGAGTGAGTTTAGGAGCCCTAGTTAAACTCACCAATTAATTAGAATATTTTAATCCTCTTTGTGGGTGTGGCACCACCAAACAAACCAAAAAATCCCATCAACTTTCCCATGAGGCCATACCCTCATTTCTAGGTCAATTTCACTGAAACAAAAGTCAAAATTGGTGCCAATGAAAATTCACACATGTCTAGAACCTTGGCCTCTAGAGGAAATAAATCACTCAGCAAGGGAGGTATCCCATCCTCCAACATATGGATGAAATATTTTTACACATAGTAGATATAGCTATGGATCTACCACCTCATCTGTACTCCAATAGTAGTCTAAACTGGATGCTCCCTATTCCACTGTGGAAAATGGGTCATTGAACTCTCTCGCATGCATACATCATCCTATCAATTATTTCTGACGGATTGCATCCATAGTCACTAGATCACATCCTTTTGTCAAATCTGTCTAACTGGACACATCCTTGGTTACTGAGGAAAAGACTATCTGATTGGTCACATCCTCAGTCACTGAGAAAAAATTAATCTGACTGGTTTCATCCTCGGTCACTGAAGAAAATTATGTTGTGTAATCTACCTCATTGGATGCTCCCTTTGTGACTAAATCAAATCCTACTCTCTAGTCTTCTTGATTGGATGCCTCCTCTTTCACTATAGAAAAACCTGCTAAAACAAATGTATCCTCCATGGAGGTCTCACATGTCCTAGAATCCTCCTGCCTCTACAACTCATGTCTAGCCTCAACCCATGAAACATGTCTATCAATCTTGGAAGATGTATCTCTCCCACATGAACTTGAGGGAGAAATTCCTCTAGATGACCATATCTCCCTTTGAGCCAACTAACTCTCCCCAAGATCAAGCTCACTCTGAGACCACATGGTCCTTCTAAGACTTGACTCCCTCTGAGTTTTCAAAACCTTTAGGGCCATCTAATCCCTATCCATTTTCCTATGCACAGTCATGGGAGGATACTCCTCGCTCCTAGATCCTGAGGGCTAACTCCCTTTGAGTCGGTATTGTTGGTGGGGCCACTTGCCTCACCACTCATGGAGCCACATGCTCCTACTCATATGTCTCTCTTCTCCTATTGTCCACAGTACTCATAGGATGGCCCCTCAACCTATATAGGTTTCCCTCCCTAACTCCAAAACCCAATGTTGATTTGAAGCTAGACCGTCTAGGCATAAGTAGTACATATCCATCTTGAAAAAATACATGATATCCCTTCCTCTAAATCTCCGAGACTGAGAGGACACTCCTCCTAAGTTCTGGCACCCACACTACATTCAACACCCTCAGTATTTCTCCATACTCCAATCAAAACAACACAATATCGAATCCTTTTATTATATGCTTGGCTCCTACACCAATCTCCACACATAAGTCTGAGCCAGTCTCTATGAGAGTTTCAAACAACTCTCTAGAACCTGTCGTATGGAAATATGCTTTGTTATCCACCAACCATCTCTCCTTGCTGGAGACAATACCTAAAAGGGAAGATACCAACAAGATATCCCTCTCTAACTTGTATGAAAACTCATCAACCTCTATTTTTTAGGCCTACTTCCTTCTTCCTCTC
>SNQJ01S0005794.1:151909-175730 GCA_010110895.2 Picea sitchensis | reverse complement strand
TGAAAATAGATGAAAAAATAGAGTTGAGAAAAAAATAAAAATAAAATTTTTGAACAATTTTAAAAACGTGGTAAAAAACTTGACCCCCCCAAAAATGAGAACTCTACAGAGTTCTCGTTAAGTTGGTAACTATGTTACAAATCAAAAAATCAAACCTCAACAATATTCTGGAAATCTCCTCTTCCCATGAATCTGTTGTAGACCACCTGTACGACCTATTGACATCACCTGTTAACCTGTATGGATATGTACCTTCCCAGAAAAATCAGATATGTGGTTCACCTTACTGGAAACCCCCATACATACGTTGTTTGCTCCACTACAAATTATACCCTATATGTGATTTGTCCTTCTGCAATCCATGTATATACGTTATTCGTCCTCCCGCAAACTGTGTATTGTACGAAAAAAATTATCCACACATGCGACCTTCTTTTCATCTCTCTTCAAGGACAGATTCGCAACCTTGTAGACCTTCCCTTTACCGAGATCACCAATCCTCGTTGACAAAAGTGCAGACTCACTTATGCCAAATCCATTATTCAACATTGATTATCTAATGTCACAATGACATCTCTCCTTTATATATGAGTCCAATGAGTTATTTTAGGAGCCCTTCTTAAACTCAACAATTAATTAGAATATTTTAATCCTCTTTGTGGGTGTGGCACCCTCACAAAATCCCACAAATCCCATCAACTTACTCAATGTTGATCATTATTGATGGTTAGTTTAGTGTTTTTTTTATTTTAGTCACTCTTAGGATTTTTCTTACACTCTTCTTTCTTATTTCCTTTACTTATCTTTTCCCATACCAAAAATTCGAAGCACTTCATCATTTTTGTTTTTAAATACAGATGCGGATCTGCATAAAAACTGTTAAATATTTTTTTTAATCACCCAGGTCTGCATTCTCGAACTTACCAAAACACTTTACTTTGTTTCCTTTTTCAATTTCTTTTGGTACTTAATCAAATTCAAGCAATGCGGATGTAGAGCTACATACCATCCCTCAATTCTTTCCTAAGTTTCCACCTCTACAAGTCCACGGGTCTGCATTCACTTTCCACTTTCCACTTACTCTCATTTCAGAGGGGACTTCCTTACTCCCCCTCACTTTTCCTTGTTTGTAGGTCCACACATCCGCAAGTTCGAATCTCTCTCAACACTTAACTATATTCACAATCTCAATTCGGGCATTGTCACCCTTTGCCGAAGATGTGTTCACAAGCAATTAGGTCCAAAACCCTGCAACTCCGCATTTTTGTGTTATACACTTAGCATTTTCCATACATCATTTTTCAACTTCATACTTAACACTTTCCTTCCATCGTACCATCACATCACCATTTCTCCTCATATTAATCACCCCTTCCACATCATCCGCCACTAGTAAAATCATAATGTCGTTATTAATGCATAAAACATCGATTAAGGGTCGTAATAAATCCAATTCCCATGACAACCTATGAAATTTAAAGCATGATCTACGATTGATTGAGTTACCAAGGTAGTACCTGGAGGAATTTTATAAAATAAAAAATCTAACCTGTAATTATCGACAATAGCACCACCTTTGTAAAAAGAAGAAAATACCATAACCATTGTCAGACAGTTGGTTTAGGTTGATGGATAGTTGGTATGGATTGTTGGTTTTCATTGATTTCAACCATTGGAGAGTGATATTGTAGATTGATGTCAACCCTTAGTGATTGATGTCATCCCTTGGAGAAGTCTGGTAGCAAATTTTTGTAGCACAAAGGCATGGGTAAGGGACCCGAGTCTGTTTGAGGTATAAAGAAATGAAGATCAAAGAATTTATAGGTAAGACTATTCTAAGTGGATACTATATGTCATGTCATTTCCGGTGATATGTGGAACGTCACCATAACTCCTCACGTTTAGAGAGTTATGGCCACGTGAAGTTGGAAAACCCTCATGGGTTATCTAGAAGATCCTAGAAGGTCAAAGAAGTAAAATTATTTTAGAATCTCCCTAGAAGAGTTTGACCAATCAAAGTGGTTAGTCATGGGTTAAAGTGGTTGCAACAAGAGAACAGTAAAAAATAAATTAGTTGCAACTAGAATTGGAAAGTTTACTATTTTTGGATAAAGTGGTTAAGTGGACAAAGTGGTTAAGTGGACAAAGTTGGTTAAGTGGAAAAAGTGGCTAAGTGGAAAAAGTTATTAAGTGGACAAAGTGGCTAAGTGGACAAAGTTGGTTAAGTGGACAAAGTGGTTAAGTGGATACTTCTAGAGGAAGCTACATGGAGAGTATAAATAAGAGAGAAAGGGTATCCCATTAGTATCCATTGAGCATATTGAATATATACAAGTGACTGAGGTAACCAAAGGATATCTAAGCCGAATTTCAGAGGGAAGGTGAAGTAAACAAGGCCAAAATTCAAGGGAGGATAAAGTCTTTTGATGATGCTTTCTAAGGTATGTTATTTACAGGTCATCGCACCATTTTAGAAATAAAAAAATTTCTACAATTATTTAGATAGAAAAATCTGGAGGCCATTGAGGAAACATATCCAAGTAACCATGATAAAAATTTCATCTTGTGGGTCATTGTATTTTGGGAGTTACACTCCCTGGAAAATAGGGTTTGTGGCTAGTCCTGAAACTAGTCTAAAACAGGTGTTTCAAGTAAAAAAGTCATAACTTCTTCATAACAGATCCAAATTAAATAAGACAAAATGTATTGGTTAGAGTACAAGATTTAGTATTTTTAGTACCATTTTCATCTTCATACAGAAAATATTTTGTGTGGGGCATGCTCTACAAGTTTGGTCTTTAGAATAAGCCAAAATTAAGCAAGGTATGCCATTTTTGCTATAACTCCTTTTCTAGGAGGTTCCAAGCAGTGAAACCTGGAGGAAATGAAGACAAGACATTGAAGAACATTGTGTAGTATTTTTAGATCTTTATTCATTACAGGTATGTGATAATATACACCAGGTCTGTTACAGAGTTACAAATCAGATTTGAATGATGAAATTGATGAGGGATTTTGGTTGAGGCATGTTACAGATAGAGGTTGTATAATAGTGAGGTTGTGGCACATGGTTTGATGTAATGGTTTATGGTATTTGTTTATGGATAGTGTGATGTATTGCTATATAATTTGTTATGGTTATATTGGTATATGTATTTCTTATATGGTTGAGGTACATGTTGGGTACATGGTTGAGAGAAGTAGTTGATGAGTTGGCACATACATGAGGTGTATAGTTGATGATGTTTGTACATCTTGATGAGTCATAGTTGATGTGTATTTGATGCATGATTGGTACATACTTGGTACATGTTTGGAGGCACTTGCTAGTAGTATTTTTGACACATGGATTATGGATGATGTAGCATACTTGTCTTGGTATATGATTAGAAGCACATATTGATCTTGGTGATGATTATGAGTTGTTTTGATATGCTTGGTTGATGCACATCTTGGTGATATTGTGCATATGGTTGATATTTGTCTTGGTGATTGATGTTGGTGAGTACATCTGATTTGGTTGATAAGATTGATGAGACAGGTTGTTGTGATAGGTTGTTTGGATAGGTTATTGTCACGGGTTATTTGTACAGGTTTGGTGCATGGTTGATGCACTTGTTTATGGTACAGGTTGATGTATGGTAAATGTTGGAATAGGTTGTTGGTACAGGTTTTTTACAGGTTATTGGTACAGGTTATTTACAAGGTATTCGTACAGGTTGATTATAGGTTGTTTGATACATTTTGTTACAGGTTGTTTGGTGCAGGTTGATTGGTATAGGTTTACAACAATATATATCATAGTGATAGTGTGACAATGGTTCCATCATTCTACTTATATTTCAAGGAGTTTGGATAGGGAAAGGATAGGTGGTTGTAGCCACATTCTGGTTGTATCTGGAGAATGTAGGGGGTTGTAGCCTCCTACTAGTTGTAGCCATAGAATTGGGAAGTTGGAGCTTCCCTTAGGTTGTAGCCTGAGAAACTAGGGGGTTGGAGCCTCCTTCCAATTATAGCTGGAGAATTGGAAGTTGATGTTTCCTTGAATGTAATTCTTGACATATAAGAAAACCATTCTGTGGTTTTCTCCCGCATTGGGTTTCCACGTAAATATTGGTGTACTGTTCATTATGTGGATGTGTTTGTTATTGTTTATTATGCATCGATGAATGTCAATGCTTATGATACAATAATATATTGATGATGAACAAATGAACATGGTTGAATAAGTAAAAGAATATACTTTGTGGTTTAAATGATTAATAATTGGTACAATTGCTCATTATTTATTCACCCCCCTCTCAGTAATCCAACAATTGGTATCAGAGCAGGTTCCTTCAGGAAACAGTTTAACCACTAGAAGGAGATCATGGTTTATTCTCAGAATGGAGTACCAATGTTTAATGCTCAGAATGGTTTAAAGTATGAGATATGGAGTGGAAGGACGAAAGTATTTTTGGAGGCACAAGGTTATGATATGATAGTTCAAAAAGGGTAAAGACTGCAGCCAAGAATGAATTGAAGAAGAATAACAAAATATAAATGGATTTCATCTGGGAAGGATTGCCTAATCTGGTAAGAGAAAAGGTTGGTAAATTTTCATCAGCCAAAGAACGTTGGGATAAGTTACATAATGTCTATTATTCACCCATGACAGATTCATAAAATGCCAAAGAAGATGTAGATACATAATAAGAAGAAAGAGGATCATCATGTTAGATAGATTCAAAAGAGGAAGAGTATGAAGAAGCATAAGTTGATTACAGAGAACAATTGATCAATGCAATTGAATATCTAAAGAAAGAAAGAGAAGAAAAAAAGTCACCCAAGAAAGAATTGATGAAGCAAAAGGAAAGTGTTCAAGGTTCCGAAGAAGCTCAACAGGTCATCAAGAATTTAAGATCTCAGCTAGAAGAGGCTAGAAGAATTGAAGAAACTCTAGAATATCAAAAGCAATGTTTAGAGGACAACATATAAGCACAAAAGGAAGAAGCAAAAAAGAGAGAAAATATACTGACAGATCATCTCAAGGAAAGAACCGATGACTTAAACCAACTTGAGGAAGAGTTTGTTCAAGAAGAGAGAAAACTCAAAGAAGAAATAATTACATTGAAAATCAAACTTGAAGAAGCAAAGAGGATAGAAGATATCACGAAGTCTCAGATAATGAAGAAAGAAGAAGAGGTTGAAAATCTTGAAGAAGAAGTTGTCACACCAAGATTCAAAGTCATCAAGCTCAACAAGAATGTTGAAGAGACATAAAAATTTACATCAGTAGTAGAGAATGAAGAGAAGCACTCTAGGTTTCTAGAAAAGAAGAATGAAGAAAAGAGAAATATTTATGCAAAACTACTCAAAGGAAGGAATCACGGTCAACTAGAATCTAAGAAAACTAATAAAGATACATCTTCAAGAAGACCATCCATGTTCAAGACACAAAGAAGCTTCAATCATGATCATGATTAGTCAAGGAAGAAATTCAAAAGGACTACACCACAAAGAAGATCATTTACTCCCAGGTATGTAAATTTATTTTATGGTCATTGTTTTTATTGTACTAACTTTGGACATAAGGTTGCAGATTGCAGGGATTATAAAAGAAATGTTCAAGCAAGAAATGTTTATGTGGCCCCATGTAACATTGAATGTTATAAATTTCATAACTATGGACACGTAGCTCGTGATTGTAAAAGCATGATCGATACTTCCATGAAAGAGAACATTAATATTAGATATAAGAAAGTATGGATAAGAAAACATGAATAACGGGTGAACAAAGACCAGGTCCTAGAGATCGAAAGATTGGAAATAAAATGAGATGAAGACAAATCAACAAAGAAAAAGGAATATTCCATATATAGAAAGGTTTTGAAAAGAAATGAAAGAAAAGGAGGACATGTAAATAAGGAACAGGTTCAAGAGATTAAACTTTCAGGTATTGTAGTGAAAGATGAATCCACAGACAGAAAGAAAGAAGTCAGAGTTTAGAGAGATGATGAATCTACCGATGAAGATGATGATGACTCTACATTAGAACATGAATTTTTCTAATCCATACGTCTTAGAGACTCCCATGTTATATGAATAATATACAAGGGGAGTCTATGCGGTAGCTGAGACATACTAGAGAACCATACTTTGATCAGCTTGCAAAGTTTGAGTAGACAAATTTAGAACAGTCAATTAGAAAAAGTACAGTATGATAGATTAATCAGTTGTAGTAGTGAAGACTTCATGGTAGTATAGTAACAGACGGGTCAACATTATGGACAGTTGTGTAGCATATTCTTGGATAGTATGGACAAATATGGATTCATAAGAACACTTAGCAGGCTTGGACAGATATATGACAGTGGATGAGAGCATGGATTCATAGATTGGTTCAAAGAGTGGTTCAGATACAAAGGAAAATTATCATAATGGAT
Source organism: Picea sitchensis (assembly GCA_010110895.2). NCBI lineage: Eukaryota > Viridiplantae > Streptophyta > Pinopsida > Pinales > Pinaceae > Picea > Picea sitchensis. The sequence continues at coordinate 169,305 of SNQJ01S0005794.1, read as the reverse complement.
GATAATTTCTCAGGAATATTTGAATGCTTATTCTTGAATTATTTTCATAAATGTTAGTTTATTACACAAGGAATCACCAATGGACAATAACTCCAAAAGGAAGCAGGTAAAGGAAGACTTATATTTTTTCTACACAACATCTTGTAGAGAAGTCAAGAGAGAGAAACATAACCAAAAAGATAGGTATAAATGTGATTCAGATAAGTTGTCAGAAAGAGAGGTAAGAATAGAGGTATGATTCCATGGGAAGAGATTCATCAAATGTAGGATAGAGAGTTAGATTCTTGTAGAGAGAGCACAAAGGCATGTTTCCAGGGGGAGCGATTGTCACAAGGGAAGAATGAACGATATGAATTCAGTGTTGCATCAGAGTGATACCCTTTGTCTAAGGGAGAGATATTATTCATATGAAGGGAGAGAATAGATTCTTAGAAACAAATATCAAAGGCATGTAGACAGGGGGAGCAGACCCAAGACGAGTTCAATCAGGGGGAGCATCCCCAAAGGGAGATACCCTTTGCCATTGATGTCAAAGGGGGAGAGATAGAAACATTGATGAGGAGTATAAGCATGAATGTTACCATGACTAAGTGTTACCATCAATGTTGGTGTTTCCATCAATGCAAAAGGGGGATATTTTCAAACAGTTGACTTAGGTTGATGGACAGTTGGTATGGATTGTTGGTTGTCATTGATGTCAACCATTGGAGAGTGATATTGTAGATTGATGTCAACCCTTAGTGATTGATGTCAAACCTTGGAAAAGAGAAGTCTGGTAGCGAATTATGATAGAACAAAGGCATGGGTAAGGGACCCGAGTCTGTTTGAGGTATAAAGGAATGAAGATCAATGAATTTACATGTAAGACTATTCTAGATGGATAGTATATGTCATTCCATTTCCGGTGATATGTGCAACGCCACATAACTCCTCGCAGTTAGAGAGATATGGCCACGTGAAGTTGCAGAACCCTCATGAGATATCTAGAATATACTAGAAGGTCAAAGAAGTAAAATTATTTTTGAAGCTCCTAGAATAAGTTGACCAGTCAAAGTGGTTAGTCATGGGTTAAAGTGGTTGCAACAAGAAAACAATTAAAAGTAAATTAGTTGCAACTAGAATTGGAGATCTTACTATTTGTGGATAAATTGGTTAAGTGGACAAAGTGGCTAAGTGGACAATGTTGGTTAAGTGGACAAAGTGGCTAAGTGGACAAAGTGGTTAAGTGGATACTTCTAGAGAAAGCTACTTGGAGAGTATAAATAAGAGAGCAAGGGTCTCCCATTAGTATCCATTGAGAATATTGAATATCTACAAGTGAATGAGGTAACCAAAGGATATATAAAGTGAATTTTAAAGGGAAGGTGAAGTAAAGAAGGCTGAAATTCAAGGGAGGATAAAGTCTTTTGATGATGCTTTCTAAGGTATGTTATTTACAGGTCATCTCACCATTTTAGAAATAATTTATTTTCTACAATGATTCAGATAGAGAAATATGGAGGCCATTGAGGCAACATATCCAAGTAACTATGATCAAAATTTCAGCTTGTGGGTCGTTTTATTTTGGGAGTTACGCTTTGTGGAAAATAGGGTTTGTGGCTAGTCCTGAAACTAGTCTAAAACGAGTGTTTTGGGTAAAAATGTCATAACTTATTCATAACAGATCCAAATTCAGTAAGACCAAATGTATTGGTTAGAGTACAGGATGTAGTATTTTGAGTACCATTTTCATATTCACACATAAAATATTCCATGTGAGGCATGCTCTACAAGTTCAGTCTCTAGAATAAGCCAAAATTCAGCAAGGTATGACATTTTTTCTATAACTCCTTTTCTGGGAGGTTCCAAGCAGTGAAACCTGGAGGAATTGCAAACAAGACACTAAAGAACAATGTGCAGTATTTTCAAATATTTATTCATTACAGGTATGTGATAATATACGCCAGGTCTGTTATAGAGTTACAAATCAGATTTGGATGATGAAATTGATGAGGGCTTTTGGTTGAGGTATGTTATAGATAAAGGTTCTATAAAAGTGAGGTTGTGGCACATGGTTTGATGTAATGGTTTATGGTATTTGGTTATGGATAGTGTGATGTATTGCTAGAGAAGCTTTGATGGTATTGGTATATGTATTTGGTATATGGTTGAGATACATGTTGGGTACATGGTTGAGACAAGTAGTTGATGAGTTGGCACATACATGAGGTGTATAGTTGATGATGTTGGTACATATTGATGAGTCATAGTTGATGTGTATTTGATGCATGATTGGTACATACTTGCTACATGGTTGGAGGCACTTGTTAGTAGTATTGTTGACACATGGTTTATGAATGATGTAGCATACTTGTCTTGGTATATTATTAGAAACACATATTGACCTTGGTGATGATTATGAGTTGTGATATGTTTGGTTGATGCACATATTGGTGATATTGTGCATATGGTTGAGAGTTGTCGTGGTGATTGATATTGGTGAGTAGATCTGATTTGGATGATAAGATTGATGAGACAGGTTGTTGTGATAGGTTGTTTGGAGAGGTTATTGTGATAGGCTATTTGTATAGGTTTGGTGCATGGTTGATGCACTTGTTTATGGTATAGGTTGAGGTATACGTTGATGTATGTTACATGTTGGCACAGGTTATTGGTACAAGTTGTTTACATGTTATTGGCACAGGTTGATTACATGTTGTTTGGTACATGTTGTTATAGATTGTTTAATGCATGTTGTTACAGGTTGTTTGGTGCAGGTTGATTGGTACAGGTTTACAACAATATATCTCACAGTGACAGTGTGACAGTGGTTCCATCATTCTACTTATATTTCAGGGAGGTTGTATGGGGAAAGGATAGGTGGTTGTAGTCACCTTCTGGTTGTAGCCGGAGAACATAGGGGGTTGTAGCCAGAGAATTGGGGAGTTGGAGCTTCCCTCAGGTTGTAGCCTGAGAAACTAGGGGATTGGATCCTCCTTCTAGTTGTCGCCTAAGAAACTAGGGGATTGGATCCTACTTCTAGTTGTAGATGGAGAATTGGAATTTGGTGTTTCCTTGAATGTAATTCTTGACATATAAGAAAAGCATTATGTGGTTTTCTCCTGCATTGGGTTTCCACATAAATATTGGTGTGTTGTCCATTGTGTGGATGTGTTTGTTATTGTTTATTATGCACCGATGAATGTTAATTCTTATGATATAGTAAGATATTGATGATGAACAGATGAACATGGTTGAATAAGTAAAATAATATACTTTGTGTTTTAAATGATTAATAATTTGTATAATTTCTCATTATTGATTCACCCCCCCTCTCAGTAATCCAAAAACCTTCACCTTTGTAAATATGTCTACAATTTGTTCCTTTGTTCATTTTATGGTCTAAGGGAGCCAAATCCCAATCCTCTTCAAAGGGCGAATTCATTTTGTTTTCTTTAAAGACATTTACCTTTTTATTTAAAGACTCATTATTATTTTTGAGACTCCAAGAGAGCTACTCGGGATATTACATTATTGTATTCTCAAAGACTTTGATCAAAATCTTGAGTTACCCAATGTTTTATCTATCATAATATTTTTGGTGCTAGACAATAATATTAGCTTTGATCAAAAAACATATACAATATTATATCATCCACAATATTAGCTTATGATAAAAAAACATAGACAATATTATTTTCTATGTAGATGATATAATATTTGGAAGTGATGATGACAAGCTAAGAAAAACAATTGTTGAAGAGATGCAAAGTGAATTCAATATGTCAATTATAGGAGAGATATCATTCTTATTAGGACTACATATCTCTCAATCAAACAAAGGTATCTTCATATCTCAAATGAAATACACTAAGGAGATTCTCAAGAAGTTCAAAATGGTGGATTGTAAACTGTTCAACACCCCTATGACCACAGGATGCAAGCTCAACAAAGATGATGAATCCATGGAAGAAGATAAAAAAATGTACAGGTCTATGATTGGAAGCTTATTGTATGTAATGGCCTCAAGGCCATATGTGATGTAGGTAGTTGGAATTGATGCAAGGTTTCAATCTGCACCAAAAGAATCCCATGTACATGAAGTCAAGAGAATATTCAGATATATGAAGAATACTTTGGACTATGGACTATGGTATCCAAAAGGTGAATATTTTACCTTGAAAGAATACACTGATTCTAATTGGACAGGATGTGTAGATGATCAAAAAAGCACAAGTGGAGGTGCATTCTTTGTAGGCAATTTCTCAGTTTCCTGGTTAAGAAAAAAGAAGTCATCAATCTCTCTATCAACTATAGAAGTTGAATACATTGCACACGATTTCTTTGGATGAAGTATACTTTGCAAGGCATTCATATTGATTACAAACAACCGATCTCCATACTATGTGATAACACCAGTGCAATAATCATTTCTAAGAACCCTGTCATGCATTCAAAAACAAAACGCATACCTATCAAGTACCATTTTCTTAGAGAACATGTTGAAAACCAAATTCTAAAGCTATAATATGTCCCAACAAAGGAAAAAAATGCAGACATATTTACAAAACCACTTCCCAAATCTACATTTGAGTATCTCATACAAAAGATGGGATTCATTCCCATCTCTGCTTAAGATATGACATCTTCAATTGAGAGCTATTGGGATCTCAACAGAAAAAAATATATCAGGGGGAGAGTGCCTAAAAAAGGAACTGGTACATAAATCTTCTTGAAGAAGCACAAACGCAGGGGGATCTACACAAAAATAAGTTTTTTTCTAAGCATAGAATAAAAGGGACCGATGTAAGGAGGTGTAAAACCTTTTTTCCATTGATGTCAAAGGGGGAGATTTGCAAAAAGAGAGATGTGCATGAAATAGAAATGGAGGAGTTCCATAATAACCAATTCTTGTCATCAATGACAAAGGGGGACTTTGCTGCAATTATGTTATCAATGATGTCAAAGGAATACTGACAAGTCCAAGGATCGAACCCTAGACAGACAAAGGAAGCATCTAGACTATATGTTTGTTTTAGAAAGAACGATGAAGTGTTTGTGTTGCAAGATATTATGTGTAGATTCTTGCTACAAATATAAACCATACTGAGGTCGTGAAGGTGAAGAAGAATTAATCCTTTTTTGTGTGAGTAGATCGGAATCAACTAGAGTCAAATTGGGTGCATGTAGAATTCATTCAATGGGTTAAATCGAATAGACGGTGTAGATTAGATTAGGACAAACCTTTTCCAAAATCAATGGAAGAGATCATATCGTCCAGGATTTCCATATCAACGACTCAAAGAACAATTCCCTTTGGTCCGGACGATGATGAAAGCTAAGGAAAGATTCAATAAATCAATGGTCAAGATTGACCGGAGGAGAAGATCAATGGTGGATGCAGAAAGGGACTGTTGGTGAAGCTATGTTGTCGAGGCCCTGTTACATCGTGACTCAAGATTCAAAGGATAGTTGAAGACGATAATGTAGAAGATATCTTGATTTTCATTGATGACCATGATATCATTGAAGAAAGGTAAGAAAATCAGTGGTGCATGCAACGATAAGATCAACAGTCTGGGAGAAAGGTTCATGGCAATCTTCTATTGGAGTGGGTCTAATTTCATCGAGGCCTAGCAGATCATCAGGATAGAAAGAACCCAGGAGTGCATTGATACTCCAAAGATCTGATGATGATAACCTAATCACCTAGTCATAGGTGTTTTCATATGAAGAATTATCGGAACAAAAAAATTTGTCGAGCTTGATATATCATCAAGAAAATTTAACCTCATGTGGTTTCCCCTAACAAAAGTGTTGACAATGACACTTCTTATCCCTTGGTCAAGGAGCTTGGTATTATGGATAGTATATTTCCATTGAAGGTGTCAGTGTGGCAGCCAGAGTGTCCCAAGGTAACATGTGTCAAAGTATGATTGGATGGGACGAAAGTGGGTCCAGCTGGGCACGAGGAAATCTCAACCATTGAAGTTGATTGGATCTCCATCGTTTGTCAAAGAATAAAATAAACTACATTGAACTTACATGTAAGATGATGATGATTAAATCCAACGATAGTCATTGATTGAAGAATGAATGGTGCAGTGACAATTGTGAATATGTGTGGGTCCCACCTAATCATTTTACGAAAAAGTAAAAGGGTAGGTGTTAACCATTGGTTGACTCAAGGCATGAATGAAATCAACGCCTTTGAAGCTACTTAACGAGAGCCATTGGATCTGTTGAAACAGGTCATTGGATTTGGTGGTAAGGATATATCAACGGTCATGATCTATCCAAGGACATATCCAACAGATGTTATGCACTGAAGTGTTTTTGATCTTTCCCAGTACCCCGATGATCCCGATTTCAAGGAAATATTCAACAAAGGAGATTGATTAGAGATCCAGATCAAACAATTTGTGTGCATCAAGGATATATAGTGTGTTTTTTTGGATAAATAACAAATGAACATACATGATTTGTTCAAGGATCAAATCACACATCTCCTAAGAATTAAGAGCCTATGTGAGGAATTGTGTGTGATAAAAGGAAGCTAAAGACCAGTTTTCTGGAGGGTTTTGTAGCTCGATTTAAAGGAGAATCGATGGACCTGCAACCAACTTATTGAATATGATTCAGTTGATAACAAATGGTTGGTGTATGAGCTCGAATATATATAATGATTTAGGATTGTGTTGAAGGATGAACTGGGGCAATGGATGTGTGATGTGTGAAGAGCGAAGTATGTGGAAAAAGAAGTGCATAGAGAATAGGCTATGAGGCTCATAAGAGAATGGAATAAAGGAATATTTAAATGTCTAGCGGTGGCACGGTGGATCTTGGGAGAGGATTAAAGTCCTCATTGTAAATCGATGCTTACATTGAGTGTTGGTGCCTTCTTTATCAACAATTGGGTACTTACAGTGTAGGTTGGTGTCTACATTTCTACAAGTTGGTGCTTGTAGCAAGGATTGGTGTCCTTGGTATATTGGTGTCTGCAATTTGCAAGTGGGTGCTTGTTATGACAGGTCGGTGCCTACAGTATTGTAAGTTGGAGCTTGCATCAGAGATAGGTTCCCCTCCCAAGTTAGAGCCTGATATTGTAACAATTGAATGATAAAAGAAACATATTTTTGTGGTTTTGTCCCTTTTAAGGGTTTCCACATTACATCTTGCATACTATGTTTATCTTATGATGGTGAATGTTTTGTTCTATTTTTGGTTAATTGTTGCATACTATTATGCAATTTTAATAATTGGGAAAANTCAGTATCTTTGTGTGTTCCAACACTGACAACAATGCAAAACAAGTTATACATGATATTGGAAAATACATGAGGTAAATATTAATGATTTATATGAAAAATCCTTATCGCTCAACTTGTCGACATATGTTTTACTTTCAATGTATATACGTTGTTGTTGAAACCTATGATTTGAGTTGATATATCATGTGTAGGTGGTTGTCATTTAAATAAATCCATAAAGAAGATATAAAATATTGAAGGAGAGAAATTCCTCAGCGAATGTGTGAAATGAAAAAGTATATACCTATGACATTTTTCAATGCACAATAACACTACCTTATACACCAAGTTGAGGAGATTGAAATGTGTGGACCTATACACACAAGGTCAATGTGGATGGTGGACAGGCACTTGAAGTCATTAAAGTATTTTGTTAGACAAAGAGAACTTCCCGAGGGCTCTATGGTGGAGGGATATATGGTATATCAATATTTGGTGTATATTAGTCAATATCTTCTTAAAGTAGCAGTAAAAATCATGAAGCTGCCTCAGATTTGGGATGCCAATTCCATTAGCAAATTTCAAGGGGAGGTCCTGGTTAGGAAAGGTAGAATGAGGAAAGTGAAAGGTAATTAGATGTTAGAGATATATAATAATTTGCATTAATATTGATTGATTTATTTATTTTACTTATTTAAGTTTTATTCAACTTCCATGATCAATTATTAATCTTTATTCTCATTAGTAATTTTTTTTCTTTTTTCATAATGTTGGTCGAGAGTGGGATGCACTACATTTATACATCACAAACAATATTGATTGGATGAAGGTATGGATAGATTGATGTATTCAATGTAATGGTAGGTTTTCATGGGAAGGGGTGGCTATCTTACTTAAATAAGCTCATCATAATCAAGATACCAATCTTACTCTCAAGGAAATTGATTTAGCATATGGTTTAAAAGATAAACAATTCAACGACATCATGTTTTAGGTTTTTTCCAATATATTAATCTATGTCATAGCTCCAAATATATTTATTGATGGATAATTCATTTTTTACGTGTCAGGCATATATTGCAGTTGACATTGTTACAACAAATTTTGCCTCACTCCATGCAGCTTGCTTGGATGGCCTTCCATTTTCCTTTACAAACTTGAAGCCCCCTTTTTTCACTCCAGAGCCAAAAATGCACATTTTTACACGTATACGCACCCTATTATTTATTAAACAAGCGTATACGTAGGTTTCTCCACTACAGCCTGCGTACATCGGGTTTGTTGCTCAAAAATAAAAAATTATGTCTGGTTTCCATGCCATGTCATGAGATCCATGATCCTTGACCTTCCACATACTGGAAATGCTATGACTCGGACCTTCTGTTCCATTTGGAGGCTATAAATTGAGCCATATCCAAGCCTTGAAGAGAATTCGACAATTCAACTTTGAGAGCAAAGACACTCTTGAAAAATTTCACTTCATATTGAGTTTGCATCCCTTTGTCCTTGAAAGTATGAACTTCTTATGTTTAGCCCCGAAGCTCTTCCTTCTTTGTGATGAAGAACCTCGTTGACTCCTATATATGAGCTTTTCTTTGTGGAGGATTCAAGTGGTGGAGGCCCAGCTAGAGGGACTTAGTTTCTCGGTTCTGATATGTGTCGTTACAGAAGTTTGTCATCTATGTACTTCTGCTAATTATTTTAATAGAAATATTATTTTCTCGTCCAATTGATATCTTGCAAATAGTTGAATTATTATTCCATGGGTGTATTTGTCATGTATGTTAATGGATTATGCTAATTTATATGTTGGCATAATATATTATCACCATATGCATTCCTATCTTGGTTTTTGAGGACAAGCTGTAGATATAAGGCTTTGGGTTGCGTCCTCAACAACGGTCTTCTTTGAACGTCCGGGCGAGTTAGGATGTTAGCCTTGTCTTGTTAGCATTTCATTTATATAGCATACTTGAGATTAGAGTTGATTTACGGGTATCATTATGTATGTTGTGCTTTACCCCTAGCCATAGATATATTTTCCTCATAACAAAATTGGCGACTCCACTGTGGATATCTCCTTTTTAGGGGTTTTGAGTGTTTTTCTCCTTGATTTTCTCTTTGTTGGCTTGAGTTTCCTTGTCACATGTTGCTTGAAAACCTATATTTTTCCTTGCATCTGAGTTTCTTGGCTTAACCCTTTCTCTGATAGTGTTTTTCTTTTTATACATAGTTTTTCCCTTGACAAACATGTACATACGTGAGTTGTGTGCCTTTAGGGCGCGTATATATGTGCTTGTTTCTCAAAAAATCGTGTACATCATCTCTTAAGTATTACTAACTGAGTTTGGTGTTTGTTGGGTGAGTTTACTGGTTCATAAGTCTTCCTAGGTACCTATTCTAACTATTAAGTGCCTACAGAGTGATAGGAAGCATTTTTATTGTTGAATTTTTGGGTGAACTTATTTCTTGTCATCTTTTTCATCGGTTTTCCTTGCATACGGGTCTAAGTAGTTGCTTCTTGTTATCCTTCTTGGCTTGTCTATTTTTGCTTGCAGTAGGGCATGCCTATGAAGTTGTTATTCAGTCCTTGCATTTTATTTTCATTATATCGAAAATACAAAAATATTTTCTTACTTGCATTGTACTTATGGCATTTTCATTTTTTACTACTTTGCATTTATTTTGACACATTTGGAAAGATTTCACTTCATTGAAATTGTAAAGATTGCATTGGAAAAATTTACATTTAGAAGCATAACATCTCTTTGAAATTCAAGACTAGTACTTAGCAGTGTTTTTATATTTGATTATTTTTATATGTTGAGTATTAATACCATCATTTTCATGACTGCACATCTTGAGTAATAAAAATCCATTAAAATTAATGTTGATTAATTAAAATTGATTAGAAATTATTTTATTTTTCAGGGTACACAAACAAGAATAGGACATAGGGCCTTGGAATAGGATTTTGTGAGTAAAATTCTCCAAGGCTATTAAACTCAGCGTATGTGTCTGACCAGGGAGTGGTGAAACCCATTGTGTAATTGGTGACATCGAGAGGCTCTGCTCACACCGGAGTCAAGCACGAGGTCATGTGAAGTTGGTTGCAGAGATAAATGATGCAATGCCCCTACCTCAGCAGGGTCTGCTGACCTCTTGGTCTAGGATCGTTCACAATGTTGAGCTGGAACAACTCTTCGGATCCCTGTTGGAACCTCTGTGAAACAAATCCACAGGCCCTTTTGAACTTCACCCACACGAACTAGCACTAGGTGCAAGTTCCCCTCACATGATCACCGGATGTGACCAGGTGCCACCCCAAAATGTGCTTAGCGACTTCAGACTTCAGGTGTTTTGATATGTACCAAACCCGATATCCCCGATTCTCGATTTTCGAATCGGCGGATCCTCTGGGCGCTAGCTCCTCCCGCTAGGCCCCTTCGATTGTGACGTTGGGCTATGACCTGGGGCCCAACTACCAAGCGCTTTGGGACTTCATGATTCACGTCTTTGGAAGTCAACTACCCCCATTCTCCCAAACTCCAAACCCTCGAACTCCACTTGCATCACATCGATGGTGCACAGCCTTTCATGATCCGATGGCTACAATCAAATCGTGAGTTTGCACTTCATGACTTTGTCCCTCATAGGTTTTCACCTGGCATCCTTGCAAATCTTTCGAAGTCTGAAACCTCAAACTTCACTCGCGTCAGATTGATGCTCCACAACCTCCCGTGATCCAACGGTCCAGATGTCCCTTTTGCGACTTCAGAACTTGTGTAAGTTCCCTCTCCTGTGTATGCAAAGAGATAAAGTTTGTGCACCTTGATTTGATCAGATGGTTGTTGGTCCTCTGAATCAGTGATCCAACGACCACTGTCACTCTCCTTCCTGACAGGGATGATTTTAAGGATGGAAATTTATATGAAAATGTAGAAACATGGGCTAATCTTACTATTCCTTAATATGAAAAATGTAAAATGTTTAGCGATATTTTTGTAAAAATATTCAAATTTCTATGGATTTTATATACTTTCTATAAATTTTTGGCGATTTTTAAGGTAAAATAATTTTATTCTATGGAATTTAGGCGAATCATTTTTAGAAAAAAATGTAAATTGGCGAATATTTTTTTGGGTAAAACCATGGAAAATTAGCCCATTTGTGAAATTTAGCCCCTAAAATCATCTATGCTTCCTGAGCTTCTGAATTCCTCCGACTTAGAATATTTTCTAAGTATCTAAAGGTCTTGGCCTTGGTTCTTCCTACAAGTCTACCCCTTAGGTCTTGTCTGTACTTCTGGAAAGTGTTATCTCTTATGGGATTTCTCTCCTTCTGATCCTTTGACTTCTTATGGAGCCACTTCGACACTTAGCCGAGTTTTGGATCTGTACACTCCTCACAATAGATTCCTATGCAAGGTTTGAGTTCTTGCAGACGACTATGCACGCCTTGTAGTAGTCACTTTCCACTCCTTGCAAAGGGAAAGTTTTGTGCTATCTCTTCTGAGCTTTGGAATCAAAATAGATTCTGTCAATGCACTCCTTGCATTTTGTGTGCACATCTTGCATAGACTCCATAGAAGAGAAATAATTGAAACTTATGCCAACAACTCACAATTTCATACGTTCGTGACGAAATTCATTCATTCATGAAAACAGTAATAACAGGTAATTGCAAAAAAACATCATGCATTTGGATCAATTTTCCTTGGTTATATTCATTCAAAATAAAATGGCTACAACTATAATCAAACAACAACTAGAAACTCAGAAAATTCCTACTAACTCCCAACAACCTCATTTGGGTGTACAAAACCTCTATTTATCTCCGCGGGTTCTTAGAGTTCCCCCCGACTACTCATCTACTCGAAAAAGAAAACCTAACTTCTACCTAAGTTTAGTTACATTCAAGACTCAGAGTGAAAACTCCTAGATCACTCATGATCATTCAGATTCCAAGTGCTTGATCTTTTTTCGTTTTTCAATCAGCTCCAGAAAACTCGCAGTAACCTCCAACGCTTAAGATTATGAAATGATTCTGAAGCATTGAGTTGTCCTGCCACGCGCGTTTTTTGACGATGCCCCTGCGTCAATAGCCCTCTAATAGATATTTATGGGGTTCTATTCATATCTATAGGTCTTTCTAGTACATTTACCTCTGTGAGAGGTGGTTCTTTTGAGATTTCAGGCTTTTCTACCCTATCCATACGCTGGACCAAACTTGTGACTGCTCACCTACACATTGGTTATATCATGGTGACTCTAGTTGCTTGACATAGGTAACCACATAGGTTACTTGCAGGGGTTATTCTGTGGGTACCATGAGTTAGATAAGGGTTGGACATCACACAACCTTTATGGAGGATTACCTCTATGGGGGGATCTAACCGACTATGTTGTTAATCCCATGAAGGCCCTTATAACTGATTTTGATACATCCACTCTAGTGAAGGGAGTCTCAGGCCCCTCTTGGGTGAGGCATACCTACTCTAGTTCGAGAGGTCTGTTTTGATCATCATATCCTATTTGTGTGCATTGGCCTTTAGATTTATTTATGAGTGTTCTCTCTAATTATTATTTGGCCTTAGGATTTTGTATTGCGTCAAGAGTTTTCACTACTATGGTTGGTGGAACCCCTGTGACTCCCTTAGTTAGCACTACCCAGCCCATGGTCTCTACTCGGTCCATGGGGATGAATCCTTTTGTATTTATAAGTGGTACATTGAGTGATAGTACTCATTCAATGCCTTGGGCCTCTAATCATTTCTCTTTTGGTATGTTAGATATGACTTTGCACTTGTCATCCTCCGTTTCGTCGTCTCATGTGAATCCTAGTTTTGGGTTCGGGGGCATGATGCCTCCTTATTCTCCTTTTCATTTGGTGGGGTTCATATCCCTCAATCAAATCCTATGGTAGGAGGTTGGAATCCTCCTTCCTCTGGACCCAATCCTAGCTTCACTTTTTCAGGAGAAAGTGCTCAAATGGGCGGTCCTTCTACCTCTTATATTTCATCTATCATTCCTTCTTCCACAATGTCAGTTCCTACAAACACTTTTCTTATGGAAAACCTCCCTCTGTCCTCTGGTGTTTCATCTAGGGGGTGTCAGTTTTATTGTATGGGAAACCCCCTGGACAGAGTTCCTTCATCTGCAGACAACATATATCCTCCCATGAGCAATCCTTGTCATGACACTTTCTCCTCGCAAGAGGCTTCCTTGGTGATGATTCCCTTACAACCTTTTATGAACTAGTTGGGAGGAGGATACTGTCCTACCAGGAAGGGCCATGGTGTATACCATAACCCTGCTTGACCTATGATCTCTCAAAACTAGTCTTTCCCGAGACCATGGTCTCATATGTCACAACCAGCCACTGCAAGTCATGTTAGAAGCACAAGCCCAGTCACTACGAGTCATATTGGCATTAAGTCACCAACCTATGTAAGTCATGTTGGAGACTAATCCAGATCTCGGAGGCTGAGATCTAGATGGATTGAATGCCGAGAGAGGAGGATCAAAAAGAAACATGGACAAAAACAACATGTAAATGAAGTACTTGGGAGGTGAGGCTCAAAGAAGAGTCTCACCTCTAAAACTAACTACTAGTAAATCACTCAGAGCTAATGAATCTCACAAAATAGAAAATATGAGAGAAACTAAAATGAGTAACTTGATATTATGAGAAGGCTTGTTAGGACTTTATATAGCATTACAAAATGGTCCATTGGACAAAGTCAAAAAGAGCTCATTAAATGAGTCTCTATTATTAATATAATAGATCTAACTACCCAACTAACTAAGTACTGGAAAATAAAACCCAATCCAATAATGGAAAGAGTTCATTAAATGCGTCTCTATTATTATAATAATAGATCTAACTACCCAACTAACTAAGTAGTGGAAAATAAAACCCAATACAATAATGGAGAGGTGGGACTCTCTTTGACCCTTATGGGCAACATGTTAGCCCAATTAATTAATGAGGAGGTGGGCATATCCTTGATCCACAATGACAATATATTAGCTTTATAGCTTTATGACTTTTGTATCTGAATTTAGACCATATACCCCCTTAAAATTTGGATCATTCCTCCCCCCTTAGAAAATGATGGTCCCCGTCATTTCACCCATACTAAAAAAAGAAACTTCATTATCACACCATTATGATTACAATGTGAAAATACCAAATGAAGAGAAGGGTTTTGTGTGGTTGACCCATAACCATGGTTTTCTGGTTGACCCATAACCTATTTGACAATAGCATTGTACATGGGTAGAAAAATAAAATAAAAATCCCAAAATTTAAAAAACTAATATGGGAAAATCATGACTTTGGGGGGTTGTGAATATCCTTTTGCAAATCTATTCATAAATTTCTCTACAGGTGATAAATCCAATTCCATCAAAGACCCATTTGAGATACTAAATATATATTTCCATCCTTATGTGGAACTCTTTTTGTAGTTTCCTGAGCAGGGAGAAAAATACCTTTGAACATGGTGGTACACGCGACTTCCTTGGGTCAAATACATTATGATATTAAATCAATGATATCTCTCAAACCAGGAAGCCAAATGTGATTCCGTGAAATACCCATTTGACATATTGAGGAAATATTTCCACAAATACTTGAAAATCCTTCTGTAGTTTCCTAAGCAAGGAGACAAAGTTCGTTGAATATAGTGGTACACATGGCCTCCTTGGGTCAAATACTGTTGAGATTAAATCAATGATATCTCTCAAACCATGAATCCAAGTGCGATTTCGTGAAATACCCATTTGAGATACTGAAGATATTTTTCTAGAAATATGTGGATATTATTTTGCAGTTTCCTGAGCAGGGAGAAAAATACCTTTGAATATGGTGGTACACGCGACCTCCTTGGGTCAAATACATGTTGAAATTCAATCAATGATATCTCTCAAACCAGAAAGCCAAATGAGATTCTGCGAAATACCCATTTGAGATATTGAAGAGATATTTCCAATGAGATATGGAATATTTTTATAAATGTAATGTTGAGGTAGAAACACCTCTTTGAATTTGGTTGAGTGTAGAGGGACACAAAGGATGCCAAGGGTTTGTAGAGCAGCATGGGTTGTTGTAGAGGTTGTGTGTTGAAATAATGTAACTGCGAAGAGCATTCTTATTATTATTGTTATTTCATTATTATGATTAATCCCCATTATGGATTAATCATGTCGGTAATTGTATTAGGACCAAATCCCCTTTTGCGAATTGGTCATCGGACAATTATAATGGGCAGAATAAGAAGTCGGCCCCAGCAGTTATTATTGAGAACCATAATTAATTTAAAGGTGGGTTTACCCACCCAGAGTGAGAGGTTGTCCCTACAAGTGAAACCCTTTCACACGTGCCAGTCGTGTATATATAGGAGGCTAGTGCCTCACTTTAACACACAACTCACTTGTTCATTATCTTATGAGGCAAGCTGCAATTACCAGTTAGAGAGAGGAGAAGAAGAGTGGTGCATCTCTTGGGGAGGACTATCTGTATTGGTTTGATTTATCTCTTGAACATTGTATAAGCTATTTATGACAAGGAAGTTTTTGATGGGTTTTCTTCCCCTAGAGGGTTTCCCAGAATAAATGTTGTGTCTCTTGTGAATGTGTATTTCTCATTGATCTTGTTCTTATGATGCTCTTATCTATTGAAATGCAAAGAAATATAATAATGGCATAAACATTAACATGGTTTCAGATCCAACCTGAAGGAAACACTATTTGCAAGAGAAAAACGTCATTGTTGCAACACCTGCAAATTAGGGTTTTGCAAAAGTAACTCTTTTTAGCTCCCTAAACACCTAGAAAGTTGCACCCTCCCCCCGGGATCAATTTGGAACCTAGAGCACACATTTTCAGTGGTTGGATATCCCATAAAGTGAAACCCTAGTTTCACAAAAGTACCAGAAGTACCAGAAAACCAGTACCAAAAATACCAGAAGTACCAGAAGCACCAGTCCAAAAATCCGCAGATCAAATTTGACAGGGTAAAAATTGGATTTTCTCAGATACAAGGACACCAGGCTACTCGCCTCAGCCAAGCGCACCTCATGGTAAGGTCAAAATTTGATTTTAACCATTTTCAATTTTTGGTCATTTTCGTAGCCTCAAGTACAAGATGTCTGCAAGCACAAAGCTTGTTGAGAAACTAGAAGGCATAGACAACTTCCATTCCTGGAAGTATAAGATCGGTCTGATCCTTGCAGAGAATGACCTATCAAAATTTATCAAAGAAGAAGCGAAGGAACCTAAAGATGTCGTAGAGAAAGCGAAGCATCAGAAGGACTCAATCAGGGCTCAAAGAATCATTGCAGATTCAATCAAAGACCACCTGATCCCGTATGTATCATCCAAGAAGACTCCAAAGGAAATGTTTGACTCTCTAAGCAAACTATATGAAGGAAATAACATCAATCTAAAGATGAATCTAATAACTCAATTGAAGAATACCAAGATGCAGAAAGGAGAAATGATTCAAGAATACTTCTCCTGAATCTCAGAAATAAAAGAACAGTTAAAAGAGATTGGAGACACCGTCGACGAAGACGAATTAGTGATAACAACCCTAAAAGGTCTCACAAGACCTTGGGATGCTTTCATCCAGTCAGTATGTGGTAGAAAGAAGAAACTACAGTTTGAGAGCCTATGGGAAGAATGCACCCAAGAAGAGACAAGGGTAGCCAACCATGAAGCACTACTAGCAAGGGACGATGATCAAGACCTAGATACTCATACAAAAGGAGGAAGGAAGAAACCCTACTTCAAAAGGGAATCTCATAGAGAACTAAAACCATCAAACAAATTCAACAACCAAGAATCTCATTCAAGAAGTTTTCAGAAGAAAGGACAATGCAAGGGATGAGATCTCTCATCTATACAATGTTATCATTGTGATAATATGGGACACAAGGAGAATAATTGTCCAGTCATAAGAGAAGAGTACAAGAGGAAGCACAAAAGGCAACATGCTCACATAGTTGAAGATGAAGAACCACCTATGAAGATGATCAAGGACCATGTCTTGATCTCATCTCTCTCAGGATCTATATCACCTGAAGAGGACACATGGCTCATTGATAGCGGTGCATCAAAACATATGACGGGTAAGAGAAATACTCTCTCTTGTATTTCAGAA
>SNQJ01S0005794.1:121106-142905 GCA_010110895.2 Picea sitchensis | reverse complement strand
GGACACCCTGCAAATTTGTTGAAAATGTTGCAGACCAATGGATGTAGTGGATCCATGTATAGATGTAGTGAATCCATGTATGGATGTAGTGAATCCATGTATGGTTCTCCTTGTAATGGTGAACGAAGATCCGAGGGTAAAAAAAAATCATTGTAGTGCCTATGGACCAACTGTGATGCTTACAGTGTGTGGCCCGACAAATGGATTCCGATAGAACCAAAATGAGGTTGGTGATTGCTGCAAATGTTTGAACCCGCAACATGCTTCAAAGCCTTGTCCCGATGGAGAGTGAACCTGCTATGATACCACTGATCCGAATCTCGAGGGATAAGATCTGGATGGCTTGAATGCCGAGAGAGGAGGATCTTAGAAATGTAAATCTTGCATAAAAAGAAACATGGAAAAAAACAACATGTAAATGAAGTACTTGGGAGGTGAGGCTCAAAGAAGAGCTTCACCTCTAAAACTAACTACTAGTAAATCACTCAGAGCTAATGAATCTCACAAAATAGAAAATATGAGAGAAACCAAAATGAGTAACTTGATATTATGAGAAGGTTTTTTAGGCCTTTATATAACATTACAAAATGGTCCATTGGACAAAGTAAAAGATATCTCATTAAATGAGTCCATGTTATTAATATAATAGATCTAACTACCCAACTAACTAAGTAGTGGAAAATAAAACCCAATCCAATAATGGAAAGAGCTCATTAAATGCGTCTCTATTATTATAATAATAGATCTAACTACCCAACTAACTAAGTAGTGGAAAATAAAACCCAATACAATAATGGACAGGTGGGACTCTCTTTGAACCTTATGGGCAACATGTTAGCCCAATTAATTAATGAGGAGGTGGGGATCTCCTTGATCCACATTGACAATCTATTAGATTTATAGCTTTATGAATTTTGCATCTGAATTTAGACCATATACCCCCTTAAACTTCAGATCAGAGACATTGTCACCAGCCTCTACAAGTCATGATGGGGGCAAGCAACTAGTCGCTACAAGTCATGTTGGGGACACAACTCTAGTCACTGTTAGTCACATTGGACAAACATCACCAACTGATGCAAGTCATGTTGGAGATGTGCCACTATCCTCTGCAAGTCATGATAGGAGCATGTCACCAACCACTGCAACTCATGTTGGGGTAATTGATATGATTGAGAAGCCGAGACATATAGGATGTAAGCACAAGTTCCTTTGTATACTTTGCAAAGGATATCACCTAACTCGCTTGTTCCATGTTATTGTAGTGGTACGTGAACTGCGGTCCTTGTCTAGTGGCCCTTCAAGTTCTGAGTGGTCTTTGGTTTCCCAACATTCTAATCCTTCTTTGGTTGATATAGCGTTCATGCCGATGCAATCTTAGGCCAACACCACTCTTGTTTTGGGGAGTGATGCGTCTCTTGATCATGTTGTCTCACATCCTATTCAACCAACAGTTGAAGAAGTGGTCATGTCGATGCAATATTTGGTCAATACCACTCTTCTCTTGGAGAGTGACAAGTCTAAGGAAGTGACATTGTCGATGCAATCTTCGGTCAATCCCACTCTTCTTTTGGGGGGTGATGCATCTTTCTACCATGTCCTTAGCATTTCTAGTTATGTACCTTCTGAACAAGAGAGCATTCCACTCTCTCCGAGTACACTCCCTCCAAGTCCTAGGATGGTTTCCTTTGATTGGGATGATATTGTAGAGTCTTTCCTTCCTTCTCTTGAACCCTTATAGATAATAGACATTCATCTATGTATTGTAGATGAAGGGTCCTTTGCAAGTATTCTATCCTTCTCAACTTGGAAAGTTTTGGGTTCTCCCGAGATTGTGTCAGCCACCAGTGAGTTGTTGAATTTCGACAGAAGACCTGCATGAGAGCCCTGGACTCCCCCATCATATGTTTCTTAGAACATCATCCTAGAGTATTAGTTAATCTCTTTTCAGACTCATAAAAAAAAAAAAAAAATCGAGTGAACTTGTCTCTTTCACACTCATTAAATGGTTTTGAAAGGATGTCTATTTGGTATAAATTTAACCCTTTTTCTGGACCAAGTAGACTACTTACGAAAAAGGAATACTCTAGTCACCATTGGCTAGAAGAGTTCTCTTAGGTATTGTTTTATAATTTTTCTGGCTAAGGGGAATAAATCTATGAAAAAGGATGTGTTTGATTTAAGTTGTAATTGCATTCCATCATCATGCTTGCATTGTTGATCCTATTGTCAGTTCCCACTTTCTCGTTATAATCCTCTTTCCTCCACAATTTTCATAACTATCCAATGTCTTTCATATATCCTTTGCAGTTTGAAACCCTTTACCCTTAGAGGAAACACCCCCCCGAGTGTGCATGCCCTGCATGCACTTCCTTTCATTGAGCATAGGTATGTTCCACTTCCCCCATCATAGCATTTTTTTTCTTATGAAAATAAAAAAAGACAGGCATGAAAGGTATTTTATCTCGTATTGGCAGTAATCGTGTCGCCTTTGAACAGAGCACAAAATTTTGAATTCATTTTCATCCAAAGTTTGGGTTTAGCATGACCTTAGGAAGATGAGCTCGTTACTTAGAGTTTAATCCTCCGACTGGTTATTCTTCCAGTCCCTATGGAGATTTTGTTGATTCCTCCTGTGTCACAAAATTTTATCAATGATCATTATCAATTCTATGTTTCCTGAGTTATACATATGTCTCATGCTCTTGTTTAAATGAAGTCTATAAGTCTGTGTCAGCCATTTCTTAGAACTCCTAACTTTGCATGTCGGCCATACCCTCAGTATATCTTAAAATCACATGAATTTGTTGTCCTACCTTGCACCCTAGGCCTACTTTCACCATTGGTAGGTAACCTTGAACCTAACAAATGACATTTCCTCATTGGTCATTGACTAGGGGGTTTCCCTTGTGTTTGATGACAATAAATATATTCACACATTGGGATTCATGCAATGTCTTGGATTGCATTAGCCCTATTGGTGGTTTCCTCTCCTTTGTTGGTAGTTTTCATTATTGGATGTTATTCATAAGGTCTATTTCATGCACTACTTACATCTGGTGCATGTAAGGGATGCACATGGTCATTGGTTCATGAACATCCTATTTATCTGAGCTCCTCCTAATCATCAAGCTATTGCTTTGTACCTCATGTTGGATGATGAGAGATGCCTTAATGCTCTTTTTTCAGCAGGTCTCCTTCCATCAACTTCAGCTCATCTATTTTGGAAATGAGACCTAGAGTCCGATGAGTACCTAGAGGCTTGTAGTCATCAATGGCAAGTTCTCCCACCATCGACAATTGGGAATACATCAATGTCTCATGTTCGATGAATTATTCAAGTGTTCTATCTCAACACCCTTATTCACACTTGTGGAATGTACTCAGTTCCTTGACACCTACTTTCATTATCGATGGGTTGTCTCACATTTGTTAACGGTATACCTTAATGACTAGTAATCAAATGAACTCTCATTGTGTTCAACCTCAACTCCTCTATTCACATGATGTAGACTTTCACCTTTGGCAAATAGTGTAGAAGACCTCCAGTTTACAGTAGCAACATTTCTTATATGTTGTTTTCTTTCATTGGACCAGTACCTATATGACTTCAGTGATCATGGGAGATCAAATTATACTCCATTGTATATAGATATCTTCAGTTGATTTTGAGACTAGACTCCACTGTGTCTTGTTTATGACTATGACAACTTATGGAATATTCCTATTTTGTATTTCTTATTCATGTCCATTAACAACTATTTGGTATATTTCCACATGGATCTGCAGTGTAATTCATATTGGAAGCCATGTGTACAAAGTCATTATAGATTGTAATATTCTCATGAGAAACTAGTACTTCCTATTGAGTCTTCATTACTCCACTTCTGGGAATTATAATGTATTTCGGCCATCACAAATAGTCCTCTGACCTCACACATTAGGGGGCATCTGTTACAACAATTTTTTCCTCACTCCATGCAACTTGCTTGGATGGCCTTCCATTTCCATCTATAGACTTGAAGTCCCCTTTTTTCACTCCAGAGACAAAAATGAACATTTTTACACATGTACGTGCCCTATAAGTTATACAATAGGTGTATATGTAGGTTTCTCCACTACAACCCACGTACATCGGGTTTGGTGCTCAAAAATTAAAAATTATGTCAGGTTTCCATGCCATGTCATGATATCCATGATCCTTGACCTCCCACATACTGGAAACACTCTGACTTGGCCCTTCAATTCTATTTGGAGGCTATAAATTGAGCCATATCCAAGCCTTAAAGAAAATTCAAAAATTCAACTTTGAGAGAAAAGACACTTTGGATAAATTTCACTTCATATTGAGTTTGCATCCCTTTGTCCTTGAAAGTATGAACTTCTTGTGTTCAACCCCCAATCTCTTCCTTATTTGTGAAGGAGAACCTCATTGGCTCCTATGTATGAGCTTCCCTTTGTGGAGGATTGAAGTGGTGGAGGCCCAGCTGGAGGGAATTAGTTTCTTAGTTCCTATATGTGTCATTACAAAATTTTGTCACGTATGTACTTCTGTTGATTATTTTAATATAAATACTCTTTTCTCGTCCAATTGATATCTTGAAAATAGTTGAATTATTATTCCATGGGCGTCTTTTTCATGTATGTTAATGGATTATGCTAATTTATATGCTGAAATCATATATTATCGCCATATGCTTGTGTATCTTGGTTGTTGAGGACAAGTTGTAGGTATAAATCTTTGGGTTGCATGCTCAACAGTGGTCTTCTTCGAACGTCCGTATGGGGTAGGATTTTAGACTTGTCTTGTTAGAATTTCATTTATATAGCATACTTGAGATTAGAGTTGATTTTTGGGTGTCATTCCATCTGTTGTGGTTTACCCCTATCCATAGAGAGATTTTCCTCGTAACAGACACACCATAAGGCTATGTTGTGCAATGGTCGTAAATTTTTCATCAAAAAGTTGGATGATAAGAAGAAAACCTCTGATTGTGGGATAACAATAGTATTTCAGTTCACTAATGTTTCCTCAAGAAGTGACAAGCATTCAACAATATCTGGAAATAGATATTATGGGTATTTGGATGATATAATTGAGTGTGAATTTAAATCCTTCAAGTTAGTTTTGTTCGAGGTCAAATGGTATAGGTTACAGATGAATGAATGTGATCCAGATGGAATTTTTATTGAGCATGCCAATGGATTAACCATGGTTAATACAAGGATGTTTGATCCGGGTACAAAAACTTATGTTCTTCCAAGCTAATGTGAGAAAGTCTTTTATTCAAAGGTTCCAGGTAAAGTAGGTTGGTCGTATGTTGTCAGATATGATCCAAGAGGAAGGCCTGTAAAGTATAATGTACCAAAAGAATATGATATCGAAGAAGAATAATATACAAGGAGAGAATGAGGTAGATGTATACTCTGATGAAGAAGTCGAATAAGTTGAGCCAGATGTAGATGACAATGTTCTCGACAATGATATTGACGATGATATTACCGAAAATGAATTTGATAATGATGTTGATATGGCCAATCCTTTCAATGTCGATTATGAACGAGATGATACAGATCTAGAATTCGATGATGAAGAATATGATTAATGATATTGTAGAAATGATGAAATGTATGATTTATGTGAATATATTTTTTATATGATTTATTCTCCTTAAATTACTTATTTATATGGGTTAATCATCATTGTCATCCTCATGATTTTCATCATCCTCCTCCTCATCATCGCCATCATCATCACTATCATGATTTTTCATGGTGTCATCATCATCATCATCATCATAATTTTTATCACTGGAATTTCGTCCACAAATGATTACAAAAATCCAGCATCTTCAAACACTCATTAGTTCATCCATGGCCCAGGAAATGCATTTCCAAAGGGCACAAAACTATACAACTAGTTAAAAAATCAGCATTCGCTAAATATACAAAGGTAGTGTGCACACGTGCGATAGTCGAATAATGCCAAAAAAGCGTCTGATGCGCGACTGTGGACGCAAAAATCCGTGCACACCTCAGAATGGCGCATTTATGATTTTGGTCAGCTTTCCACCCACTTCTAGTTCATCTCCCAAGTCGATTTGACACCCAAATCCAAGTTGAATCCAAGTGGGGGGCTGGTCAAAGACCTAAGGGTGCCCTAAAGAGCCCCTTGTTCACACTAAAGACTAGTTGAATAATGCCTCAAAGATTGGCTATAAAAAGAGGCCATGGGTGCACTATATTTTCAAGGAATTCATTTGTATTGTTATGCTGCCTATATTCTCTTGGAGGATCCTCTTTCCTCATCAAGAGCATACAAACACCATTTCATTTGGCCATTCCCATCACCTTTTGAGTGAATGAGCTTTGGATTTCTTCACCATTTCCTTTTAGTTTGGTACTTGTAAGAAGAGCTCAATCATTGGGGGTTCAAGAGCCCTCCCTTGGAGGAATAGGGGACCCATAAGTCTCCCTTTCTCTTTGGTGTTTTCCCACTAATACAACTTATCCATTGGTGGCATGCATGTTGTTTATTTTTTTTGTTCTATTTCCCTTATGCACTCTAGTTTAGTTTATTTTATTGTTATTAGTTTAGTTCTTTGTTTATTTCTTATGCTTGATGTTTCTAACTCTTGCATTCACTGTTATCTTGTCTAGCTAACCCAAATGGACTTGTAAGCATCCTTATTTTGCTCATTTAGGTGACGAAAGGGACACAACAGATTGGTGACTCCACTGGGGATTGGTATCAATTTCCCCCCCAATTTGGGTTGTTTGAGCGCTTCATTTTGGTTTATTTAACTTGCAGGAACCATAATCAGCCCATGCCTTCCTGAAAAAAGCTAAATTTGGAGTTGAGTTGAGAGAATTTCATCCGAAATTTCCTTCACGGCCGTGTAACAGAAAGTGTGCAGGTTTTTTAACCCACAGGAATGTCTTCCAAGCATGTGCACCAAACCTATTGTGTTTCTCAGTGCATTATGCGCATTGCACCAAAAATTCATTTTTAATTTGTGCATTGGCGCCCAATGTGCCTCTGTCTACTCTGTGACCCGCGCCTCTGTCCAGAAAATCATACATTGTAAGGGTTTTTTGTGATCTGTTGAAGACCCATAGCCTTCTTAAGTTTGATTTTATCCAGATTGTAATATGCACCACACTTAGATTCCCTCTCCACATGAAGGGTTAGTCAAAACATAGGCACTTAGGGGGTTAAAATCCACATTTATCCTCTTTTTGCTTTCATTTTGCCACATGGATGGATTGCTTTGATTAAAGATAAGTTGGAATCATTCTATATCACAAATATAACTACTTGCATTGGGACTAGAAATTGAACGTCAATCTTTGAGTATGCTCTTCTCTCGCGCCATAAAGTGATATTGAGAATCATAAAAACGATTGAGGGAACATTTCATCTCCCTTAAAAACAAAATATTTAGGAGAGGAAAACAACCCCCTTGGGACTCCTCTTAGTTGCTTTTAAAACACATCTTAAAATTGTAATGAGCCCATACATACCCACATGCTACAAGGATAGGATAGTTTTGAATTTACTTTCTTAGATTAAATCACTAGGGAAGTTTAAAGGTTTTGTAATGGGCCCATACATCCCCACATGTCCACAATCTAGGATAGTTGTTGAATATTTCTTAGATTAAATCACACTAGGGAGTTAAAGGATTGGTAAGGACCCACATGTCCACATGCTAGTTCTCTAGGGACTTTAAAATTTCGCAAGGCTGTACCAATGGCATTTAGTAAATTAGGTAATCCAGACTTGTAAAGGACCACACAAAGTCCACATGCAGCAAGGTGACACCTAACTTATTAAAACATTTGGCACACTTTCACTTGTTCACACACAAAGTCACTACTCATGCACATAGTTTTCATCTCGAATCATGGAGGTTGAAGTAAGTTTCCTCCAAAGGGATTCTGAAATGCCCCACCCTTTTCTTGATGAAACTATCCACTCCCATTTAATTTCAACGAGATTGGTTCACACCCCCAATCTCTCAAACAACCACATCTAATTTTTTTTTTAAAACTCACTAAATTTTCCTCCACAAGAGGTGCCAAAAGAAATTTTTTAGTCTAGGTAGGATATCGGGGATAGGCATCCAAATAACTCCCCGTTATCTGGTTCTCACATCTTCAAACAGTAGAAGTTGTCAAATAGGGAACTTTAAATCCTCCAAGTCAAGTGTTCCTAACACCATAAGGCAGGGAGATACCCATGAAGGGTTGAAGGCTGAGGTCCGGTTGTTCTATGCATCCCCCCTTGAGGCACCCACCTCTTGGACGGGATCCAACCCGTGACCCATTTCTTAGGCTAAAAATCTAAATGTCACACTTTGACCGAGGTAACTAGTGACCAAATTTTAGGACATCTACCCAGGTGGAAATTGTGGGCTGCAATTGCACCTTGATCGGATTTTGTTTGGATATTGGAAAATATCGCTAGCTCTTTCGGGATATGCACCCTCTACCCCTCATTATAACTAATTACTTCATTCTTCACTAGTTTCTCTTCCGGTGGCTTCAGACCCCACTGTCGAGTACTATTGGAAGGTCCAGTTCTATTTGAGAGGAAGGATGTTATGTCTTTTAGAACATGAGCATTGTTTTTCTTTGTTCTCCCACGCAGAAAAAACCTACCTACCCACATGTATGCTTCTTTATCAAATTGATTTATGTATGATGCTCTTGTGACTACATGCGATTGTGAGATATATTGTGAAGGTCCAAAAAAAAATCATAACACGGACTCTTGTTCATTTATTTCTCTCATCACCATCTGCACACATCCACTTTGCTAGTTGAACATCATAGGGGACCCACATAATCCCCGTCATTCCATATGCTTTCTAAATCTCCCTCCCATTCTAGGGGGAGTTCCTAGTCTTTCCAACTCATCGAATCCACCTTCTCACACTCCTGTGAGTGATAACGTCTTGGGATATTCTTTGCTTGGTTCCACTTTACTCGGGTACACTTCCCAAGGTCAACCATTCACCCACTTTCCTTTACACGAAAGAGGGGGGCATACTTCTTCCCCAAGAGGAAGTACAAACCCACCTAGCCCCCCTCAAGGATCAGGTACCCAAAACACTCACACCATGGTTGGAGCTAATCCTCCCCCACCACCTCAAATGCCATACTTGGCTTCTCTCAACATACCGGATATGACTAAGCTCACCAATGATCCTATATTGCATGACCCCACATGGCCTACAATGCCTACCAAACTACCTTCAGACATACCCAAGTTTGAAGGAAAAGCGGGAGATGACCCAACCAACCATATCATGACCTTCCACTTATGGTGCTCTTCAAACAACATCATGGATGACTTTGTCCGATTGAGTTTATTCCAACGCATGCTCACTGGCCCATCAACCAAGTGGTATGTAGAAGAAAAATCTAGGTCCCATGTGACCTTTGAATTTTTGGCCAAAGCATTTTTTACCTTCTTTCAATTACCAATCCATCATGACAATGGTCTCGAACTACTCTTAGAGTTTAAAAAAACCTCCGCTACACACGTCGTTGATCACATCCATGAATGGCGTCGGTGACGTAGTCTATGCAAAGAAGAAGCCACCAAGAAACAATTCCTCATTTGGTTTCTTAAATCACTTGTTTCCCTCCTTGCCAAGGATGTGGCCACCACCTTCCCCCAATCTGAAGAAGAAGCTATCAGCAAGGCTCAAAAATTTGAAACTCATTTATTCACAGTGAGGATACTTATATATAGTACTACCTAATGCCTTGAGACCCGTGCCATTCGGCTAGGACAAACCTGGGATGTCTCACTCAGCGGATGGATTGATTGGTACCACTACACACCACAATTCACACCTCTAACAACCACCTATGTATGGAACACCTCAATATCCGTCAGCATATGGTGGACTTCTTTATTATCATCCTCCCCCTTATCAACAACCATACCCTGTTTCTCTTCCTCCACCCATCAGTGGACCACTGTCGGCACCCACAGTACGCCCAGTGGCCCAACCAAGTTCTGGTACCCCCTCTACACCAGCTTACCCCCTAAGCACTAGTGAAATCACTATGCCTTCCTACCTACCCTACGGACCATTACCACCAAATAATCCATACTTCCCACTTCCTGGCCCTCAACAACCCATGGCTCCACCACAACAACACCCACATGCTAGGGTTAACTTTGTTCATCCCTCTCTCGTTCAACAATATCAAAATTTTGAATGGTTGAATACGAAAAATACGACCCATCAGTCGAACAATGCCAAAAAGAAATGAAAAAACCGAAACAATAATAATCCAGGACCAGGAGGGAACCAGGACCACCCCCAACAAAACCAACCTGGCGGGGGAAACTAGAATAAAGGGAACTAGAACCCCCAAGGGGGAAATAACAACAAACACCAAGGGAATAACAATAACAATCTTCAGCAAAACTTCCCTTTTGCCCTTTGCAGTGACTATGGCCATTATACTCATCATTTCCCTCAAATTGTTGACTTTAAACAGATGAAAGAATCTGGAAATGGACCACATCCCCTAGCACCACCTGCCCCCTAACAGGCCCCACAACAATATGTACAGCAACCACTCCCTGCCATACTACAAAACCCCATTCCACACCAAGGGGTGATGGACACCCAATAGGAGATGCATACATACCCACCACTGATGGGACAGTATCCAAACCCAGACACTCCTACTGATCACACTATCCTCCTCACTAGTGAGGAAGAATTCCTTCTACAAACGCGCAGTCGTCAATACAGCACACCCCTTGACTCCATTCCCACTACCTTGAAAGCAACCCCAGTCGCAACTGGGCCACCTTTGATGATTCCTCTCCCTAATACTGATCCCCCCCTTTGTATTCCTCGCATCCCATTACGACGGAATGTCAACAACCCTCAGGCTAGGGTGGCACACAATTACAGTCGGGTTGATGACTTGGCCCAATCCCCTACCTACTGTCATGTCATTTTTAGAAGTCCTTCAAACCTATCCTACTCAACAGAATTCGTTACTTTCTACCCTGGGGGCAGTTGAACTTGTCAATACTCACCTCATCACCTTTGATCTTGATAGTGGGGAACCCCATCTCCTCGCTTTGGTCTCTTTCCAAATACCGATTAAAATCTGGAACATCACAGTTCATTGTTGCATCATTGATGAAGGTGTATCCATGTGCATCATGTCCAAAACTGTATGGCAGAAACTTGGCTCCCCCGAGCTCATACGATCCACTATTACTCTGAGAGCTTATGACAGACGACCATCCTCTCCAGAAGGGCTCTTTCAAAATGTCCCCATTGAACTTGGGGGAAAGACTATCCTTATTGACATTGAAGTTATCGACGCTCCACTCGATTACAACATTTTTTTTGGGCATAGCTACATGTATGCAATGAAGGTTGTGGCCTCTTCTGTGTTTTGCACAATGATGTTCCCCCACAACAGGAATATCGTCACTATTGACCAAGTGCCACATTACGAGCCCAACCCTTCCTCCAACATCGATAATATCCTACCCTTTGTTCACACTAATCCTGAGGCCTACCCACTCATCGAGATGGGTCCCCGAATTTTCAGAGACCGATCCTTGCTAAGGACATACCATGGAGCACCTCTGCTCATACATCCCTCAGCACAAGTATGGTTCATATCATCCAATGGAACATAATTTGGAGATACCCTTCCTCCCACAGAGGCTTCATTACTATCTGACGTCCCACTCATTACAGAGCTCCTTCCTCAGGAATCCCTTGAGAAACCTCCAACTCCCTCTGTTCCCGATTACACCCTCCCCCAGGGCCACATCCTGGTTTGGGAGACAGTCCCCCAAGCCATTACTGAAATCCCCTTATTTTACCCCCCACCAGGCGTACAAGCTTTCCAGGTATATGCAATGATTACCCTTCCCAATATGGTGTTGGTAATTCTAGTATGGTATCTACATCCACCTGAGATGGTTCCTCAACCATCCCTCCCTCCCCAAATAGAAGGAATCTTGATGCAGATTCCAATACTTACTCCCACCACACCACCCGCACCTCCACTCACTAACACCAGTACTACAGCTGGGGGAATACGGAAGAAGAAATATCCCACCACTCCACTTCCACCCCGAGTTCAACCTCCTTGTGCACTATGCAAGAAATACGGACACCCCACCAATAAATTCCTATCTCTCCCTAAGCTGCGCAATTTAATTCAACTCCCTCGAGCGACAACCCCTCTCATTGTTTCATCCAATTCACCTAATACTACCATTACATCCCCCATAGGATGCAAAGGCCTGCATACCAAATTCGCATGTGCCATTTGTTCAGAATATGGCCATTACACCCACCATTGTCTTGCACTATCTCACTTTTGATAGACACTAGCAGTTGTACGCCAGAGTTTTCAGCAAGAACCCCTCCCATCCACATCATCTCACACACATGTCACTGATATCCACTATGTCACGACCTCTGTCAATGAACGTATGCGATGTCCTTGCACTCTATGTGAATCTCTTTATCAATTCACATATTAGTGTCCTACGATCATTGAATATAGGCGTCGTCAATTAGCCCTTATTCCCAATCCTATCATCACCCCACCTCCGGTGACACCAGTAGTCCCCCCTACTCCCTCTCCGGATAGGATTTATATCTTTTTCCCTGAGCTTGAGGCACTTCCCATTCCTCCTTGGTTCATAGATAGTCTCGAGGAGGATTTTCTCCCAAATCCCCCCAATTCTCCCATTCATTTCCCCACGGAAATTTTACGCCCGACTACAATTTTTAACCCACAGTATATCGATATTTGGTTTATGTCGAGTGAACCCTCCCAACCTTATTGCGTCATTTCCCCTACTTCCCCACCAGAAGTTAAACACACAAACAATCACCAATGTTATTCCCCTGGATCCCTTATATTCTCGACAGTTCCACTACAACGAAGACATCCTCGAGGAATTAACTACACCCGATTGCCCATGGGATACACTCCATCACAGAGCGCTCTTTCTTTCAAAGGAAGCCTTTACACTTCCCCAAAAAAACCCCATATATGCAATCAAAACCAAATATTTTCTCCCCTCGGGGCATATAGATTGGTTCAATAATCCTATCCTTGCCCACGATGCTTTTGAAGAAGGTAACATGGCCAACATTTCCCCCACCGTCAAAATTGATATTTCCATCAAACCTGGAATCATAGAGGAAATCACCATCGGTGTTACATGCTCTCCCGAATAACTCATAGCTTACAAAGCTCTCTTCCAGGAATACTAGGACATTTTTTCCTGGTCATACACAGAGATACCTGGCCTTGATCCTTCTATTGTCGAACATCGTATAGACACTTGGCCTGATATCAAACCTGTACGAAAAAAGCAACGCCCATTACACCCATCCAAAGAGACATCCATCAAAGCCAAGATTGAAAAATTATGCGTTGCAGGGTTCATATACCCCATCGCATATACGTCATGGGTCTCCAACCCTGTCCCCGTTAACAAAAAATAGGGTATTATCCGCGTCTGTACGGACTTTCGTGATTTCAATCACGCTTGTCCCAAAGACAATTTTCCAATGCCCTTTATCGACCAAATTATCAATGATTGTGCCGGCCACAAGGCTTTGTCCTTCATGGATGGCTTCTTTGGCTACAACCAAATTCAGATCCTTCTAGCCGATCAATACAAAACCGCATTCACTACCCCTTGGTGTAATTTTTCATATCGTGTCATGCCTTTTGGCCTCAAGAACGATGGTGCCACTTTTCAACGTGCCATGCCATACATATTTCATGATCTGGCTCAAATCATCATCACCTACTTTGACGATCTCACTACTCAATCCAAGAAATGCACTCAACATCTTGATGATTTACACATTGTCTTTCATAGGTGTCGTCAGTACAATATCCGCTTGAACCCTCTCAAGTGTGTATTATGCATCATCTATGGACACCTCCTTGGGTTCATCTTCTCCCAACATGGCATCACAGTAGACCCCCTGAAGTTCCAAGCCATCACGAAAATTCCCCCCCCCCAGAATTTATGCCAGCTGCAGAGCTTACAAGGAAAAGCTAACTTTTTATGCCGCTTTGTCCCCGATTATGCCCCTCGGGAACATGGTTTCCTTCCCCTCTTATGTCATGATATCCCATTCCAATGGGATGAACATTCCCAAACCACTTTTGATGATCTCAAAGCGGTCCTCTCCAATGCCCCATCTATTAGTCCACCCGACTATGACCATGACTATATCCTCTACTTATCGGACTCAGTCATCTCTGTAGCAGGAGTTCTCATCCAATTAGGGGATGACGACCAGGAGCATGTCATTTACTATATTATTAAAAACCTTTTAGGGCCACCCTTGAAATACAATCATGAAGAGAAACTCTCCCTTGCAGTTTCCCTCGCAGTCCATAAACTGCACCATTACATCTTGCTTCAAACTACCATGGTCATAGCAGATTCCAACCCCATGCAATACTTGCTCAGTCGCTGACAAATTAATGGAAAATTTTCCTGATGGATCGTCATCCTTTAGGAATACGACCTCTAATTTTCAACACCCAAGAGCAAGAAATCCCTCATCCTTGCTGAACTCATTATGACATTTCCTTCCAATACTACTAGATCTCCCATCAATACCGACTTCCCCGACGAACATCTATTTTTCATCCCTTCAGATTATCCTTGGTATGGCGATCTCCCCATCTACCTCTGAACACAGAAGTTCAGAAACCACCTCTCTAGAGATGATCATCGACGTATTCGGCACCAGGCCCCTCGCTACCTCCTTATCGATGATATCTTATATCGACAAGGGGTCAACACCATCCTTCGTCGATGTTTGACTATTGACGAAGCAGATAGAGTCTTGAATGACTGCCACAGTGGCACCTGCGGTGGTCACCTCTGAGGGATGTCCACCGCCCAAAAAATCATTCGAGCTGGCTATTTTTGGCCCACATTGTTTCATGATTGCATCCATGCTGTGAAGCAATGTGACAAATGTCAACTATATTCCAACAAAGCGAGAGCTCCACCTGCTCTCCTCCACCCAGTCATTATTGTCGTCCCCTTTTGCAAATGGGGCATAGACTTCATGACTTGCAACCCTCCATCTAGCAATGGACACAAACACATCATCGTGGTAGTCTATTATTTCACCAAATGGGTTGAATCCATGCCCAACTTCAACAACACCACTGACACTGTAGCGCATTTTTTATTTAACCACATCATCTCCCACTTTGGAGTTCCACTACAGTTAGTCTCTGATCACAGGAAACACTTTGAGAATGATATTTTCATCGAAATCTCCTCCAGGTTAGGCTTCTCCCATGATTTCACCTCCCCATACTACCCTCAGTCCAACAAACAGGTAGAGGAGGTCAACAAGGTCTTCAAAACCATGTTGCAACTCATGGTTAACAAACATAAGACCAATTGGCACCATATGTTTTTTTTCACACGGTAGTTAAAAATGCCATTGGTTTCACACTATTTCATCTTGTCCATGGGGTCAAGGCCACTCTCCCCATTAAGTGTGAAATTCCCACCTTACACACCGCTATTGAGCTATTACCCAACACTGCTCCAATGGAGCAGCGTTTGTTGAACTTAGAGTCGTTCAATGAAGACCATCGGTCTTCATTACAGAACAATGAGGAAACCAAAAAATGATCGAAGGCCACCTTTGATCACCATGTCAACCTTCTCTCATTCAACGAAGGCGACCTCGCCCTTGCTTACGATATCGCTTACGATACCCTTGAACATGGAAAATTTGAGTCATTATGGCATGGAACTTACATCATCCAACATTGCCTCACTAAAGACACATACATCCTGGACTCTCCTAAAGGCCACCCTCTCAAAGAACCCATCAACGGGTTGTACTTAACGAAATTTTATGCCCGACTATAGCCATTCTACACTAGGCTTTTTCCTTTTTTCCACTTTTTTGTAGAGTTTTTAATCTTCTTTTTCCTCCATGCCTTGCATCTAATCTATCATATATGTTATTGACATATGCCTCCTCCATCAGTCTACCACATCAGTTACACCGACAGAGTTAGTCATTGGACACAAAATCTTGCTTCAGTCGCTTGGGCCCTCTATACCCCCTCACATAAACGACTTCACTCCAACAACATATGTTTGGGCTCAACAACCAACAACCAAGTAGAATACACAGCCATCATTGGCCTCCTTGTAGAGGCCAATAGATTCCATGTTCGCCACCTTAGCATCTTATTATATTCCCAACTCGTTGTCCTCCAGCTCAACAATGTGTACCGTGTCCGTGATACTTGCCTCTTCCGCAAATACCTGCAACTTAGACTTATATCTCGACATTTTGATTCAATCACATTTACACATATTCCAAGACAATTTAATCAAATAGCAGATAATATGGCTAACCTAGTGTTAGATTGGCATTTATCCCATCAAGTTACCATTACACATACATAACTCATCACAATTCTGTCACAGTATATAAATTAGACATCATAACCAAAAAACATCAACACATGTGAACATCACAAAGATCCCAAAATGTATATCCATATATATATATGNCATTTATCCCATCAAGTTACCATTACACATACATAACTCATCACAATTCTGTCACAGTATATAAATTAGACATCATAACCAAAAAACATCAACACATGTGAACATCACAAAGATCCCAAAATGTATATCCATATATATATATGTCAATGGGCCATCAATGTTTATAAAAAATAGTACATGTACAACATCCATAGGTAGGTGAACCACCTCACTCCTATAAATACAAAATCGGTGTCCCAACACCATATACAAAATGGGCTCGCAAAGCCTCTATAAATATAAAAATACATATACAGAGACACTCATGGAACCTCTAGAGCTCCACCACCTATTCCTCTCTCTGGAGGAGGTGCCCCACCAGCTAGGGGTCCCTCAGGTCTTGGGGGCAGTCGCCCAGTCATAGCCGCCCCTGCTATATCTTCTCTATAGATCAGGGTCCCCGACTCTGCCGAAAGGCCCACACACTGTTCCAAGACCCCCTCATCCTAGATACACACCCACATACCCTTGGGCACTCCCTGTAGTACCACCTCCAATCAGCGGCGAAAATCCTTGAACTCTCCTCCGACCCCCTCTAGAGGAGCATGTGATGGGCCTACACCATGATCATCAAAACAACATCTCCTGCCTGCTCTATCCTCATCAGCCGACCTCACCCCCTCCTCATCCCACCATCGTCTCTCCCCTGCTCACGGCTCTCCCCGTGGTGGTATCACAGGCCCCTGACGAACTGACGCTCTGACCAACTCAACCTCACGCTTGCGAGGTCCCACATCCGCACACACAACAAAAAAGTGATAGAATCAACATCCATATATACATAAAGAACATGCTATACTATATAAAGATCAAAACATCAAATATAACATCATACTTTTGCGGTCGAACACCTCTCCAGGGGGTAGCACCATATCTGGATCATCCCGGAAGTCCACCCCACTATATGGGTATCCGAGTATGATCTATGGCATCTGACGCCACACCCATGTAGCCTCAGACATGAAATAATCGCCACCTTCCCCACCACCATGATGGACCAAAATAGTCACCCACCACCTCAATCACGGCTCTCGCACATTAGGTGCATCCAATAGCACTCTCGGGCGCAACATGGGCACTCTCTCCAAAAACCATGCTATCAAGATGGACCCAAAGGCAAACTCCCTTGATTCAGTAGCTCGACACCTATTGAGATGCCCCACCATCTTGGCGTGTAGCATCAAGACCCAGGAAAAATGCTCACCCCCTAGTGCCCTCTCCATGATCCTCAACTGACCCTCGCTAATCTGCTGAGTTGTGAGAGACCCATAGACTCTCACAATCATCGCTGCCATGCAATGATGCACCAAGGCATCCATTTCCCCAATCCTCACCACTGAAACCGACATGAAGTCCTCTCCCAAACAATATTTCTAGGATAGGTCATCCAACTGACCATCTCTGGGTACCACAGGCTCGGAAAGTAGAAGGGTTCCCCGAAAAGGGAGTCTAGTCAAAAAATATACACCCTCTATAGAAGAGAATGTCAGGTGCTCACCTCTAATGATGAAACATTGCAAATCCAAACTCCACATCGAAATTAGGAACTGCAGCAAGTACTCATGTGCCCTCACTAGTGAGCACTCAAAAAATTTCAACAGCCCACAAGCTGCCAAAGCACCACGTACAACCGGATCCTCATCTCTCATCGCCTCTCTCAGGCACGCCCAATCCCTCTCCCTCCAGTGGATCGACATCGTCAACTGGTCTCCTGCATCCACACATAAAATCTTTGATCAACCATCACAACTCATAAAAACACCAAAATCTCCAAAAAATATTAGTTTTTACTCCGTTCAGCTTTGCCTCAAAGGTGCGGCTTCTTTCCCCATAGGCGCGCACATATGCGCGCTTGTTCATCCCACAATTGCGCACTCATGCACGACTGTTGTCCATACAAGGGCACACCCATGCGTCCCTGTCACACACACATACATGCATCCTAGAGAGCCTATTCACTCCACAGTTGCGCACACATGCACAACTATCAGGAACACAGCCGCACATAGATGCGTTGTTGTGATTTTCACAAGTGCGCATTCCATGCGTGCATGTTTTCCTCATTTGGGCACCCCCA
This sequence comes from Picea sitchensis, assembly GCA_010110895.2. Classification (NCBI taxonomy): domain Eukaryota; kingdom Viridiplantae; phylum Streptophyta; class Pinopsida; order Pinales; family Pinaceae; genus Picea; species Picea sitchensis. The sequence continues at coordinate 124,183 of SNQJ01S0005794.1, read as the reverse complement.
TGCGTGGCTCTCCAAATTACAACCACGCACTCATGCACGCGAAACACTCGATCGCCCGCGCACTGGGGGGCCACCCTCACAAAACCCCTTTGTACGACCATCCGTACAAGCCCTACCCAAAAAATAAACCCTAACTACTATGCAGGAGGATATGACCACTAACCTAAAACTCATTGATCCTGAATTGGCTGGCTCCATCTCCCAGAATCTCCAAATCTCTCCTCAAACCTCTCATCAATCTACTATGGCAGCAGGTACAAATGAGGTGGCAATGTGGGCCCTACAACTATATATAGTCCCTTTTGCCAAACTTCCATACTCAATTCCGGAAGCTTCGAGCATCCATTTTCCAATCTGTCTTCAGCCACGAGACCAGGATTCTGTCACCTACACAGTCACATTCCCCGAGCCACCATCCATCCTCGGCCCCTGGGGAGAATTTTTCTCACATGACGCCCAGGTACACATGCTCATATTCAAAATTATCAAATAACTGTTATCTATTCTTTATCTTCAGATATTGTTCACGTTGAGTATTTGGTTTTCATGTGTGCAGGTACTTGGTCACCACAAATAATCACAACCCTTTCAGGTATAATATCACTACTGGCATGTAATCATTCCCTCTGAATATCAATTGCATCTCCCAGTCACACCCTCCGATTTTTTTCCTCTAAGATTTTCCCATCCAGCTCTAAGTACTAACACCTTCACTGCATTTCAGTATTGTCACCCAGTAGCACTCTTCCCCACATTAGTTGTCCCATTCATAGTCCCCCTTAACATTTTGACACTCATGCTTCTTTCACCCCCTAGGGCTGGGATTCCTCGTAGTCTTTTCATTCCTGAGAATTAACCACATGATCCTTCTCCTCATTTTTCTAACTTCCCCATAATGGACTCCCGAGTAATCTCGTCACAATTCTCCTTTTGACTGCACCTCCACATTATCATTAGCCCTCCATCTCATCCACCATCAGTTTGCCCATCTGCAGATTGTCCTCCATTCATTTTACCTAATACAGAAACCCACCTGTGGGGCCCCCACCCTCCACCTATTTTACACGCAACTTGTGCCCTCATAGGCAAAGCCATATTGCATAGGGGCACCCATTTCTGTATATGTATGCTCATCCCCAATTATTCTTTATTCCTTTGGTAACTATACAAAGCCTTTGTTTCCAGCTTTTACATAGTTTTTTGTCGTCACCTTTGGAGACCTTCTTTTTCCCGACAAAAGTAACCCATGTCGCCCTTGGTTGGGGCATTCATTATCTTCTACTCATGTTGACATCATCTATAAACCCTGAGTATCACACATTCCATGTACCCCTGATCTCTGAGTTTGTCCACCTTGTCACACCTCTAGCACACTTTAACCCTAGTCTAGTCACCCCCCTGACTCTAGATTCAATTCACGGTTGCTTCCACTTATCCTTCACCAATATTCCCAACCAAGGGAAGTCTTGAGTCTCCCCGTATCTTGACTATGTCTATGTTCCTCGTCAGTTCTTGATTTTATCTCGTAGGTTTCATGAAGCCCTTTACTTCTTGGAGTTGTGTCTCCCTTTCTGTCAACATCAGCACAGTTTCCAGAAGGGTGACAATATCTTGGCTCTCATTACCTTTATAATGAGGAGTCTCAGATGACACAATGAGACCCATCATTGCTCTCTATTGTCGTTGACCCCCATGAAATTTGACTTCAACATTTTATCATGTTGCAATGGATCTTACTTTGCGACTATTGCAGTTGTTTTTATTTTCCAAAGACCTCTGAAATTTGATAGGCTATCAATGCCTGCGTATCATCGACACTTATTATAGGTGCCATCGCCTCTTTTCAGAGTTTGTTCACCATCATAATTTTCCTCTGCTATTATCAACACACCCCCGAGGGCGTTGCAATCGTCTACACCAACACACAACTTCAGTTATTGTATTCCACATTTTTGAGTTACATGACACAAGCATGGGGCATGCCCACCTCATTTGTACACAGTTTTATTTTTCCACTCCTTGCGAAAGGTTTGGGTCCTACCGGTTCCCCTCTCCCTCCAATGGGTCTCTCTTGAAATTCCCCTCAATACTCTTTCTTACAAAGGTACTCTCAGTAGAAGAAACATTGATGTATTTCGGCTATACGTATGCTCCTAACCTCACACATCAGGGGGCATCTGTTATCACTGGAATTTCATATGCAAATGGTTACAAGAATCCATCATCTTCAAACACTCATTAGTTCATCCATGGCCGAAAAAATGCATTTCCAAAGGGCACAAAACTATACAACTAGTTAAAAAATCAACATGCGCTAAAGATACAAAGGCAGTGCACTCATGTGTGATAGTCAAATAACGTCAAAAAAGAATATATGTGCTCAATGCGCGATTGTGGACACAAAATGCCACACACACCTCAAAACAACGCATTTATGATTTTGGTTGGCCTTCCACCCACTTCTGGTTCATCTCCCAAGTCGATTTGACACCCAAATCCGAGTTGAATCCGAGTGGGGGGTTGGTCAAATACCTAAGGGTGCCCTAAAAAGCCCCCTGTTCACACTAAAAATTGGTTGAATAATGCCTCAAATCTTGGCTATAAAAAGAGGCCATGGGTGCACTATATTTTCAAGGAATTCATTTGTATTGTTATGCTTCCTATATTCTCTTGGAGGATCCTCTCTCCTCATCAAGAGCATACAAGCACCATTTCATTTGGCCATTCACATCACCTCTTGAGTGAATGAGCTTTGGATTTCTTAACCATTTCCTTTTAGCTTGTTACTTGTAAGAAGATCTCAATCATTGGGGGTTCAAGAGCCCTCCCTTGGAGGAAGAGGGGACCCATAAGTCTCCCTTTCTCTTTGGTGTTTTCCCACTAATACAAATTATCCATTGGTGGCATGCATGTTGTTTATTTTTTTTGTTCTATTTCCCTTATGCACTCTAGTTTAGTTTCTTTTATTATTGTTAGTTTAGTTGTTTATTTATTTCTTATGCTTGATGTTTCTAACTCTTAAATTCACTGTTGTCTTGTCTAGCTAACCCAACTGGACTTGTAAGCATCCTTATTTT
>SNQJ01S0005794.1:105424-119585 GCA_010110895.2 Picea sitchensis | reverse complement strand
TCATCATCTTTTTCGTCATCATAATCATCGTTGTTATCGTTGTCGTTGTCATCACCATAATCAACATTTTCATCATCCTACTCCTCCTCCTCCTCCTCCTCGTCTTCATCATCATTTTCATTGTCATTGTCTTTGTCATCATCATCATCATTGTCACTCTCATCATCATCATCATTGTCATTGTCATGATTATCCTCATAATCAACATTTTCATCCTCCTCCTCCTCCTCATCATCATCATCGTCATCATTTTCATTGTCATCATCATCATCTTTGTCATCGTCATTGTCATCACCATAATCAACATTGTCGTCCTCCTCCTCCTCCTCATCATCATTGTCATCATTTTCATTTTCATCATCATCATCGTCGTCGTCGTCGTCGTCGTCATCGTCGTCATTGTCATCGTCATCATCGTTGTCATCGTCATTGTAATCATCATCATCGTCAATTCCATTGCCATGACCATCATCATAATCAACATTGTCATCCTCCTCCTCATCATCGTCATCATTGTCATTTCCATCGTCATCGTCATCATCATCATTGTCATCATCATCATATCGTCATCATTATAATAAACATTGTCATCCTCCTCCTCCTCATCATCATCATTGTCATCATAAATTAACCATTATGACCATATACACAAGATGACCATCGACACAATTACCTCCTAACATACTTTAAACTGAAACACATTAACACCCTAATACACTATAAACCCTAACCATTTTTATTATGAATGGACTATGATGCCTAACACCCTAACCCACTAGCAAAACTTAATATCTAACCATTATGACCCCTAACTCTTACCACCCCTAAAAAAATAATTCACGATAAAATTTGACCTCAAGAACACTAACAACCTAACCATTATCACCCATATTCCCTATGAGTCTTGACATAATATTCCTTTATTTCATTTTTACTACAAACACTATAACCTCTAACCACTATGATTCTAAACACATTAACTATGACATTAACCCATTATACATTGCCGTCATCCTTATCATCATCATATAATATAATATTTAATTATATAATATGTGTTATACTATGTTTATATAATATATTTATATATAAACATAACATAACCCAAAATAATATAATATGTGTGTTTAATTCCCAAATTAAAACAAAAAACAATAATAACAAAAGTTACTGATATCATCGTGTGTGAGACCAAGGGCAAGGAGATCATTGCGCATGAAACCGAGGGCAAGGAGATATACTGCGAAGATAAGGATATCACTGCGCATGAAACCAAGGGAAAGGAGATATACTACGATTGATAGGAGATGGACCTCAAGGGAAAGGATATATACTACAACGGAAAGGAGATACAGATCAAGGGAAAGGAGATAAAGACTAAAGGCAAGGAGATAGACCTCAAGGGAAAGGAGATAGATACGACGCTTAGGGGACCAAGAATGGTGAGTACCTTTGCATTTGACTTTGTGTAGGGTTTTATTTAAGGATTTGAACCCATGACGTCAACATGGCCAATATCTAAGGTCAAGTGTTTAAAAATTTCATGCATTTAATTGTTTGGCTAGCCCTATATACCATATTTTGGAGTCATTAATTTAATTTTGTTCCTCTTAAATAAAATTGCGCCCAAAATTACAAGTCTGGATATGATAGCAATTCCTAAATCAAATCGGCTTTGACTTGTAATTTGTTCATTTTTTTACAATACACGAATTAAGTTTTTTTTGGCCACATTATGGCTCGACTTAAGCATACTTAATGTTTTGATAAGCCCCATATGCTTACTGGAGTTTTTCTTGGCTACACGTAAACAAATAACCCACTCTAACTCTCATTCTTATTTTGGTTTTGATGGTAATTCAACCTCACAATTATATTGATATCTTGACCTTTGCAACTATAACATCTTGTTTTATGGTCATGGGTCTCTTTTCTATTACTTGTACCCAAGATTTGACTTGAGTTCCATTTGTGTCAGGCTCTAAGGTTTCAAACCCATTACCTCCACTTGCTCTCATTTATACCAATGTTACATTTGGCATAAATGGTCCTTGGTACTTGTTTCAGGCATGAGCATTTCAACATATTCATGTTATTTTGAGTTTCCATAACCCTTACGGGATGACCTCTATTATCATTCACCTAATTACATTGCCTTTTAAAATTCTTATGTTATGTATAAATGCTTGAAACAATAGCATTATGGCTCACATGGACTTGGGATTGCTTGGGTTATGTGTGATGACCTCTATTATCATTCACCTAATTACATTGTCTTTTAAAATTCTTATGTTATGTATAAATGCATGAAACAATAGCATTATGGCTCACATGGACTTGGGATTGCTTGGGTTATGTGTGATTTGGTTCCAAATTTTGTGTTTCCAATCCTTATTTTCACCTCATTCATGCTATAACAACTATAATTTCACAAGCCTTGTCTCATATTAGCTATGTAATTACGTCGAAAGGCATACACCTATTGACAACGAGAACAAGTAATCACCTTTTAATTTAAAATTCTAATCTGATGGCTAACAATTGAAGATGTTGGCATATTCTTAGTCGTCCTCCCAAATCAATGAATGTGATTTCCTCTTCATAACTTCCTTGTATTTTTGAATGCATCCGTTAACYTGTTTACCTTTTAACATTTACCTAATCATATTAAGAAATTAYTGTAGCACTATATGATTTCCACGTTTAAATGATTAAACTTTGGATTTAGCACCCTGATTGTGCTGGTTGTAAACGCTCATTTTCTGGTTGTACGTTTCATTTTCTGGCTGTACGTTTCATTTTCTGTCCGCACCTTTCTGCATTCATCAGCCACAGTTTTGAGTGGTTGTGCTAGTGATAATTCAAAGAGTTGAGAATGCAACAAGTCATTTAATGGTTGAACAAAAAAACAGATCTTTTGAAATACCTTGAGGATTATATCTTATATGTTGTGTCTTACCCAATTTTGAAAAGACAAATGTATGGTTGTTGTTAGCACCAAACTCTACCTATCAAAAAATTTTGAACTTTCGCCAAATTGTGCAAGGTTTGCCTAGCCTAGCCTAGACTCCTGTCAAAGTGCTCTACATCTATCAATGATTTCCTTGTTATTATGAAGACAAAGTTTGTTTGTTGCAAAAAAAGGCAACAATTTTGGTAGCGAAATCGTAAATGTGATTTCATCAAAGTTTTCAATCTCTTTGCCAATTTTGCTAGCCATCTATCCATTACATTAATGTTTGTTAAGTTTCCCATCTTTTTAAACTCCAATTTGATTAATATCACTATATATCAATAACGTTCATGATAATCAATAAGTTGGGTCTAGTTTATATTTCCTTTGAGTTCATTTACATAATCTTAGGAGATAATTGAGCCATGATAAAAGGATAAGGATCAACATTCAAATTTAATCCCAGATTTCCAGGGATATGGTTAAGCATCAAATCGACATTTAGAGGGATCGATTCATCCACAATGGTAGTTCCAACATTACAAAGCCTTGATGGTCAAATAATCAACAGGTGTTAGAGCATTCCAGGCAGAGAATTTTGAGTAGTTCTAGATTCTTCTGCAACTAATTCAAGATTGTTTTTATTCCTTATTTATTAATACAATTTTACTCCTAAAAACTAGCAACAGTTTGTTGTGTTTATTTTTCTATTTAAATTATCATTTTGAAGGTAATGAGTGGGTGTGAGGGATCTTCCATGGGAAGAAGGTCTGGGATTTCTATTCTTAGGCCCAAGAAGGGATTTTGCGGGCCACAGTTTTTGTAAATCTGCACAGGTACACTGTAATTTTATGCTACACTCTCATGCTCAGAGCATCAAGCCGATGAATTGTTAGTCTGTGTGTTTTTCTTGCAATTCAGATCTCTTATAACTTATTTTTTCTTATCTGAGGTCAAAATGGTTTTTGCAATGCATTAGGCCTTACACCGTTTTAGATCTAGTGGCAGTGGAAATTCTACTGCCTATTGCCTGTAATTTGTTTCAGATATCATGTTTCTAATTCGAAATATTAGTTTGAATTCTTGATGAATGTATAAGGATGAGTATATTGTGAAGCTTATATATTCATGTATATGTTTACAAACTCAAGAATCAAACAAAAGTTCCCATACTCGACTCGACACGACAGTTGGCAACTGACTTGGTGAGGCTGGAGTGAAATATGCCTGGTTCCCCACTCAATACTAGTGATATGTATACTCCCAAAAAATGGCGCCTTAGAAACAATAAGAATGGGCTCTACATACCCTGTAAGAGGTCACCATACCTCTAGAATCATCATTCTTCAAAAGAAATTTGTTTTTCTTAATTAAAAATATCAAGACTAAATGTAACAACATCTATGAAGTCCATGAGTGTTAAATACTTAACTAAGGGATATGAACACTCGAAAATCCAAAATCTTAAACTAACTTGGAACTAGATCGAAACCGGAAGAAAATTGGAAAAATAATTGGTCTTAAAAATATATATAAAGTATTCAATTTTAATAAAAATATTATAAAAATTAGATTTTTTTTTTTTGTGAATGTGGATTTCATATCCTCTACTTGTGGTAAGCTAACATGAACATTAATACTTCTTTGTGCTCTTGAGTCCATCAACCATTCTACAATCAGTTTTGGGTTACCATAAATGTCGATCTCCATTACTCCCTAACTATGGACATAAGGGTAGTTTTTTCTTTAACTTTTGCAATATTGTTAGTACCATCCCAAAAAAAGGATGTTTTGGGAATGAAGGTACTCTATCAAACCTTCATAATCTTGGAACATCCAGGGATCTTATTCATGGAGCCAAGAAAAGTAATATATTTGTTATAAGTTTATATTTATATTAAGATAATGCAACCACCTATGATGTTAGCTGGAGAGGAAGAGGAAAATTTTCAATGGTAAAATGATATGGTTGAATGTTGTAGCATCCCCGGCCTTGAGTTGGGATATGCCACATAAAAATTCCAAACTCTAATACCAATTTAATTCGTGAAAATGATATTCATATGCACATAACTATGCAGAATAATAACAAATATATGTATACAGTATTATAGAGGAAAACCCATAAAGAAAACACATGAATAATTACATAGTATTTTAAACAAACACATGAATAGACACTTATCTTTTGTAAATAGAACACCAACTATGTGTAGACCTCAGACTTTCCTCCCAGCCATAAACTTTGTTGCTCATAAACTCGGCAGTAGGTCACCCTCGAGATGGGGCTAAAACTCCACCTGGGTAAAGGAATCTTAATCCAGACTAAGGTCTCTCAACAACAGAAATGCTCAGACTCAGATGCCAACTCTAGAAGACAACCTACAGTCCCTCATTCCCCACATTCCTGTCTCACCCTAGGAAGTGTGCCCCTTATCTTCTCAACAATCCTTCGACTGCCCCACTTCCCTTCTGAAGCTTCAACAACAGGCCAAACAAGAAGTATCAAAGACCTATAGCTAGAGCTTGACACCTTGGGAAAACAATTCCCAACAGTTCTCTCACTCGAAGAGAATGTTCACAAGCCTAACAAATCACTTCTTCAATAACTCATGGGTCAGACAACCCGTTTCTTCAATAACTCATGGACCTAACAACCCACCTCTTGAATCCAATTCCCAGGTTATTGTTTTCCCACAATTCCAAGGCTTTCCATTTTGCTAGTACAGGTTATGGCAGCAGTAAAGTACATATGGTAGGAGATAATAAATGGCATAATGAATGAATGAATGGAAAAATGGAACTAAATTTCCCAATTATATGTGCATGTTCCCAACTTGACACTTTTCATGTTTGGAACTACATGGGCCCACTTTCCCCCCCCACTTGGGTGATATGTTTCCCATAATTGGTATCAGATCCAATTTGTGTTGTCCTTAAGTTTCCTAGATAAGCCCTTATCTCCCATCAGTGGTTGTCGTCGGCCTATGGTTCACATGTTATTAGGCTACTAAGAACAACATTGGTCAGAGTGTTTGGATTTAGGATCTAGTGCTATCTGAGTTTTCTGCATATGTAAATCTCTTTTGATGAATAAAATACCAGTTTCCTTTTGCATCCATTATGTGTTAATATTCAAGCCATATATTCAATAACCATAGCAGTCGAGACATGGTAATTAGACAAAAGACGTGGGAGTGGAGACTATTGTTGAGTAGAGTCTCTAAAGTAGATTTCAGTCGTATAAGCCAAGTAGGCATGTGGTGTTGGTTAAGATTTTTTCTCTAGGTTCCATTCAGTATTCCTTATGTTATTTGTTATCATACCTGGTTGTGCACTATTTAGTTGAAGTTTGCAGTAGAATAGAAATGGAACATTATGGGTCTGTATCAAATCAGTCATTCAATTTATCAAAAGATGTTCAAAAGAAGAAATATTCTTGGTTTAGAAGTTTAATCAGTTCAAATAAGTCCGATCCATTATAAAATACAAGAGTGATAGCTCATGAATTTGAACCCAATCCTAACTGGTCTCTTCCTGAGATCAATCTTGACCAAATTTATGATGTGCCAATGTTCAAATTCAGAGCATCTACACTTGTTCATTATGTTTCTACAAATGTTGTTATCTCTTTATTTGAACCAGTCTATCAAATAGATCTTCTCCATCAAGAAGATATTGAATGGGCTCTATAACAAGGATTTCAATATGTACACCTAGGACTTATCAAGTTTGGTATTAATCCATTGGTCAGACTGAGACTAAATGTGTCTTCATTATGTTGTGTTGTCGACTCTAGACACTCCAACTTTCAAAATGCCTTAATAAGTGGTTTTCAAGCCCCTTTGCATAATGACCTAGTCTGGTCTTATGTCCTCCCGAGATTCTAAGTTTCACTTACGGATCCACATATCCTTGACTTCCTCCAAGCCTATATTCAATTTTTTGGCTTTGATATGTCTCCTCGATCTGATATTGCATAGTTACACACTATTATATGTATTCTTTTTGTTTCAACAACTCTACCTGCTTTGAATTCGAATATTTTAACCCAAGCTACACATGAAGGCATAGTAATAGGCCTAGGAAATGTTACCCCAATAACATTGGGATTCACAGAACTAAGTATCCCAAAAGAATGGAATGCAAAGTATACCAGTTTACAAGAAAAATATGTTTCTCCTACAGAGCCACATCAATTAACCATATGTCAATTTGATAAAGGCCTTGTTTTAAGACTAGGAAGATCACAGAGTGTCAAAAGTAACACTTCAAGGTTTGCTAAAAATCTAATTCGATCCAGGCCTAGTACTTCTTCTAGACCTTCATTTATAGAGTTAGATGAACATATCTAGCACAAAAGAAGACACCCATCTTGCAAGTTTTGTGAAGCTACTTCCTTTGCTCTTTCAAGATCTACATATTATTTAGGATCTTTTGAAAAATATAGGAATACTCAATTCACTGCATCTCCTTTGGTCTCTTCTTCCCAACAAGAACATTTAGGACAACATTCATATTATCCATATTTTCTTCATATAGTTACTCCTCATGAAATCAAAATGATTAGATACGATTTACCAAGAGAAAAGGAGTTATCTAGTAAGACTAGTCTTGTCCCTGAAAGATCACTTGGCCCAAGAAAATTTACTCCCAAATTCAAAGATAGAAGTTTAGTTGCAAATATGGATTTCCTATAATATAGAAAGGGCAATGATGAAAAATTCCAAGACATAGTTAGTGTTGTTCCTGAGATTAATTCTAAGTCTCAAATAATAATGTCAGGCGTCAAAGGTTCTAAATGAAATGTTTTTATGAGTGTTTTTTTCTACCTTCAGTTTCTGAGAAACAATCTTTAAATGAAATTAATAATAAGATAGTACAAATATTGTATCTTGTTATCTGAGTCATAGTTATAATGTCAAATGATGTAGAAAGATTTAAAAATTGTTAAAACAAAGTCAGGTATCAATTACAGATAAGTCTCACCTTGTTTGTAGTAGAAGAAAAGTAGAAGATGCACCCTTGAACATGATATAAAAATGCAGTAATTCACACAGATCACAGGTCTTGTTTTACTCACAGTAATAATAGAGGAAAATTTGTTTACTGAATGAACTCCTGGTAAAATATGATCATAGTAGATGTAGTACTAAATTGCAATCAATCACTCTTCAAGAATTACAGAAATAAATTCAGAGAAATGGAAACATAGAGGGAACACATAACTCAAATTGAACGAAACTTTGAATCTCTACTTGCACTTGCATTAAGACTCAAAAAAGAGTTTCTCTATTACATTCGGCAAGAAGAAGCCTCGAATAGAAGTAAAATCTATGTATTTATACAAAAAAATTCACAATTGAAAACCGTTGGACTTCCCACAATATTTGACTGAAACATTTGAATAAAACAACATCATGCAAATATTGTTGAGTTTTGTTGGCGTTTCCTCTGTCTCTTCGTCTGTTGGTAGATTCTCTTGCTTTCCTTTGATCTTTGAGCTGGGTACACATGTCATTATGGCCACCCAAATAATTCGAATTACTATCTTGGCCATTTGATCTCGTTGCCATTTGTCCCTTCGGGTGTGTTCAATGGGGAAAGGAATTGTAGTTGGAGTCATGGGGGGAATAATTAGATGAATAGCTCAGCGTTGGATCATTAAGGGATGGATAATGGTTATAGGGAAAAGTAGATGTTCACAAAAAGAATGATGGGGGAACAAGTGTCTAATGGGGAGGTGGGATGAGTGGATGCAAGAATGCGGGTGGTAGGGATAGACGGGGTAAGTGACTGTTGGAGGGTGAAAGGTAGAGTGGCTGGAGAAGGTGGATGTTGTGCCTGATTTCTCATTTTCTCCCAGCTACACTTGTTTTTCTTTGTTCGATGCATTGGGTTCATCTGTCCATCAATGCTACCATGAACCTTGAAGGCTCAATCATTTCATTTAATTCGAAGGAAAACATCTTCTTTTGTATTTGGGGAAGATTCTCTTGGATCTTGTTCACTTCTTGTACTATGACCTGAAACTGTGAACTTGGACTAACCAACCATTCATTGATTTTAAGTAGATCAATCTAGCTCATCTCTTGGATGGCTTCCTAAGTAGCTTCCTTGTTCTTTATGGAGCTTTGTTGTTTCATTTCTATCTCAATCTACCCCAAGACCTCTGAGATATTATTCCCTTCCAACTCAATCAACTTTTTATTTAATGAAGACAATGCCTCTAGACAAGCCTCTTTTTCATCTCTGGAAAGTTTCTTGCCTTCTTCCAGATTTGTTTCCCAAGGTTTTAGGGCCATTTCGCCTCTTACTTGTTCAGAATGAGAGAGAAGAGGGAAACCAGGGGCATTATCTCTCTGCATCCATATGAGAACTTCTTAAAACTTAGACCAGGCTGAGCAGGCCTCTTTTTCCTTGACATAGATATCTTTTAGGGAAAGTTCTACTACCTGATAACATTTATGAATAACATCTACTTTCTGATAGATTTCTTGTTGGGAAACTTTCGGCCTCTCATTGATTTCTGATGCTTGAGTTTTGAAGGCCGGAATGTCTATCATTTTTTTCTCTGTTAGGTTCAATCTAGCCTGCAACTTCTCTATCAACTTGTCATGCTGAGTGACTAGACCTTGGCTGGTCTATAAACTCTGGTAGAGTAGGTCAAGTTTATCATGTAACTACTTAAATTGTTGTTGATGGCTAGCCCTTATTTGCTCAAAGTCCTGGTTCATCCTACTTATGACAGTCTGCTTTGTAATATATATCTCATTTTTCAATTGTTCTATCAAGAGGCATTTATGTCACAATTGTTCTCCACTGATCATTGATTGGCAGTGGAAAAATCCCCTAACGAACCTGCAACTTCTTTTGCAAACTCTGGAACATCATGGTCGTTCCCGTCATACACCAGTCTTTTCCTTTTAGTGATAACTCCATCCTTTTGGTGAGATTCTCTTTTCACGATAGCCTTTTGTTTCTTGCTATAAAACAAATCTGAGGGAGGCATCTCTTCAGGCAAGATAAGGGTAAGATCACCTAAAAAAGTGAGTTCAAAACTTGGATTTCCGAAGCTTGTCTGTAAAAGGGTTAATGATATAATGGGAGAAGAAATTTCCTTGGAATGTTGTTGTCCTTTTGTATTCAGGGTGCCAGCAGAATTTGTTGGTGTTGAATGAGGGACAATTTTTCCTGGGTTCATGAAGGCTTCGAACCAAACTAACACTTGTGGATCATTCAGTATTGATAGTGACTCTCTTATCTCATGAAATAATACCTCTAGGATTTTTGGGACTTCCTCAACTTTGTGCTTAGTGGAGGAACTTGGCTCAGATCCTGTAGGCCCAACTTCCTGTGAAGGAGGCGTGGTTATTGACTCTCCTTGTAGTATCTTTGGTAAATTGTTTTGCTTGTGTTTCTGAAAGATGAGGAAACCAACTTGTTGGTCAAGGGGCAGAGTCTAGAATTTTCTTTAGACTTCCTTATAAGATCTAACTTCTCTGAACATTTCTTCATAGGGAGAATTCTCATGGATGTATCGCTTCATGTTAAACTGAGCCAAATGATTTTCCACTATCTTATGTGGATCATGTTTCTTGAATTTGATGTCAACCAATTTGACATCCTCTAGGGCTGCGACCTCGACTTTAGAGTGACCGAAATCTAATAATGTAAACATGCCAACTTGAATGGGGAAAATTGACCAAAACTTTTTATGAGCTTCTTTCAACTCTTTATTGATAACTCATGTTACTGTCTGGTATGCCACTTCCCTGCACACAAGCCTGTCGAGTAAAAAATGTGGGAGGGCATGAGGAGGAACCAAACAACCAAATACTCTGATATAGGAGAAATTATCCTCAATGAACCAGTCTACAAGCTTGCCCAAGTTCTCCATAATCCTTTATGAAATCTGGGGTAGTGGGTGACCATAAATAGCTATGTGAACCGGTACCACCACATTGTGGCAGCTTTCGTAAAATAAATATTTGGCGTTCTCCTCCCATAATTTGGAGTGATAAAAATGAATTGGCTCAGAATTGGTTGGGGTCCAACTCTAGTTCATCAGGGAAAAAGGGGTCATGAAACAAATGGTGTCCATAACATATGTCAATATGTAAAAAGGGGCAAGCTGCCCTTTTGATTTTGTTGATTTATACTCATCGATTTCCTTGGCTGAATTATCAGATAGCATTTTGTCCCAATTGAAGGTGTAACCCTCGGCTACTTCATTCATGATGGCTACCCATTGAACCGACAAATGTGCAGGGTTCTTCTTCCCGAACAGGTGACAAAGCATCATGGCTACATACAACATATGATCATCCAAAGATGTCGTGGCGTACATACCATGAGCATTGGCCCTGAACTTTTCTGGATGTCCCCACCAAGTCTTGATTATATCATGGCCATTTTTGGCATATTGGGTGCATTCCTTTTTCTCAAACTCTAAAACAAATGTGGCATTGTAAGTGTATTTAGGAGTAGGGGAAAGCTTGTACATTACTTGTAGGTGTTCTGGTAAAAAAGAGCCAACGACGACCTGCTGGTGGTTGATGATGCTCCTGGTCTGGATGTCTACATGTTCCAAGGCCCAATTTATCATATCGATGTAAGGTATGATTCCTTGTCGTATAAATATCTTATGAATCTATGAATGTGCTACATGTCTAAGCTTAGTTGTATAAGAGACATTGTCTTCTTCGACAGAGTCATCTTGACAGTTGATGATCTCATCCTCTAAGACATCGAAAACCTTCGTCCAATTTTTAATGGCATCTGCAACTCGCGGAGTTGTGTATGATAAACCATATCCGTTCGGATTTGAATCATCACCCGATGCATCAAGCTTCTTTGCAATTTTTTGTGGTGCCATAATCCTCAAGGAAACAAAATTATCTTACCTGTTATAGGAGAAGTCTGTGAGTTATACACTGGATAAAAACTGTTAATTGCAAATGGTAAAAATGACTTTGAAATTCGAAGTGCTTTTATTCAAAAAATATTATTGATCTTCGTATAGCCTTACTGGAGAAGAATTTATTAACCTTAATGGAATTCATTACCTGGTGATTCATAATCCTTATTTGAAATCATTATCCTTAATCAATCATAAATGTCATTAATACTTCGACGGTTCACATTCGAGAGTTTTGAATGTGACAGGGTGGAAATCTCCCGAAGTCTGAATTCACGGAGGAGTTGATCTCTGAGTAATCACATTTAAATATTAATTAATCATGTTTAAAACGTTGTATTAATTTCAAATGTTTCTAAAGTTTGGACTTCAAAGGTTTTGAATATAGCACAAGAGAAATTTCCCAAAATCTAAAACTGTGAAGTAATTAATTTCTGAGTAATCACTCTTGAGTCTTAATTAATCATGTTTAACTTTAAGTATTTTAGAAGTTCGAACTTCAAAGGTTTTGAATATAACACAAGGGAAACTTTCCAAAATCCGAAACTGTGAAGTAATTAATTAACTCTTAATCATGACTCACTAAAGTCGCTAACTGTTTTATTAATTCCTTGAAAACCCTTTTTACTTTTTTGTAATCACTTTACTATGACACTTTGATACTTCGGTGGTTTGTGAACTCAATCTCTGTTAAAACTCCTGAAGGGCCATCTCTCGGAGTGACATGGAAGAGATGACATCATTCTATATGACGTGTCAAGAAAAGAGAGGTGCCACGTGTCACTCGAAAACATATGAATTATCCGATGTAAATGTCAAAAATGAGTGCCACGTGTCGACTCAAGGAAGGATTTTTAAAGGACACGTGTCTTATGACTCGTGTTCGTGAGTTCTTTAGGAAAATTCATGAGTGGTTATCTTCGGGTTTTAGAGTTTTATTTGTTTGGGTTTGTTGGAACATCTGAAGTGCGGAGCTCTGAAGCAACCATTAAAGACTTACTCTTTAAAACTTAGGTAGCTCCAAAACTTCAGAGATCATTAGGATCATTCGATCAAATTAAGGAAACTCATCAACAACATATATTTTAAGTGCCTTATTGCTAAATAACAACCAATGAATTTGAAAAATTAAAAGGCAACTCTCTAAGTTTTTTCTTTTTTCGGGTAAAATTTTATTTCTAAGAGGTGAAAAATATAAAGCTCAAAATTCAAAATTATGCGTGTTCCAACAATTTGAATGCAAAATTATTCTAACTACCAATCGATCTGTATAGCACAAAAGATAGATGATATGGCACAAGAAAATTTGTAGACAAAAAACCATATGGCAAGAATCCATATAGACTTAGGGAATCTAGAACACAATTCCGCTACTTAATCTCAGGATCTAAAATAAATCATCCAAAAGTTGGATATAATCATGGATGTCATAACTGACTTAAAAACTAGCTTAAGAAAAGAAGAAGAAATATCTCCTTCACCTCCTATGTCCTTACGTAAAGTTAACCAACAAAGCTTTAGTTTCTTTGATCTTGAACCATATCTAGGAATAAAAAACCTCTTATTAAAAGGAATTGATAGTCCTGAGTCTAAAATCCCAAGGATAAAAAAATGTTGTCAAATTGGCAAAGGAAAAGCTCCAAATGATGAAAAATCAGTTATCTAAAAAATTGATAGAAACAAAAGTTGTAAAAAAGGAACAACTTGAAACTTTTGGAGCTAACCAAGAAGATATGTGTCACGTCCCTGTCCCTCCGAGGACCAGATAACGCTACCAAAACACCCTTAACCTTTCCTTTTTTCCACTCTGATACCAAATTGTAATATCCTCAGCCATCCACAGGCCGAGTAACGCTACTACGTGAAACATTCACACACACACACACACACATATAACATGCATTTTCATCGAAATAAAACACATAACAAAGAGTTATTGTTACCATTAAGATTCAAACAATATTAACAGTAAATCCACATGCAACATAACACATGATACATTTACCAGTAGCACAAACATGCATAATATACATAATTAGGCACATAAATGATACTTATCTTTTAGTTGGAGTAAATCCACCAACTATGTGAAGACCTTCCACGAACCTCATGTTGGATCATGTTGTCATTGATGCCAATGGTTTGATTGATTGATGTCAAGTGATTGATTGATGTCAAATTATTGATTGATTGATGATTTATGTAATATAATATGTATTGTCCTTGATGAGAATGCATAGATGAAGATGGATCAATGAGTTGTCATTGATACATGATGAAGATGGATT
>SNQJ01S0005794.1:73486-105414 GCA_010110895.2 Picea sitchensis | reverse complement strand
TTGTTGATGATATATTGCTGATATGTGCTCACATCTAACTAGTTATAAATGACAACAATGGGTAATGAATAAATGTTGAATGCTAATTGATGAGTTTTTGTGCAAGAGGGAAGTTTTGGGAAAAAGATCCCCACAGTCATTCACCCCCCCTCTAAGTGGTAGGTGTGTCCAACACCTCCCAGCCAAAGACCACATTGCTCATCATGCTCAGTATTGGGTCACCCCCGAGCTGGGACTAAGCTCCACCCAGGGAAAGGGAATCCTAGACTAGGTTGAGGTTACAAGAATCTGCACAGTGAAACTAGAAGGATTCTCTCCAGGAGCCTTTTACACCCACTACTCACGGACTCTCATTCCCCACATGCATGTTCCACCCCGGGATTATGCACCTTCATTGTTACACAGTCCATTGGCTACTCCACTTCCCCTCTCAGGGTCTCGGCAACAAGCCAGATTAGGAATTCTCAGAGTTTCGTAGTTGGTGTTGGACTCTCTCTAAGAGAAAACCACTTCCCATCAAACTCTCTCACCTGGAGAGAGCTGCTCACAGGCCTGACAACCTACCTCTTCAACCACGGGCTTGACAACCTACTTCGTTAATCGGTTTCAACTCAATTCCCAAAAGGTAAGGATAATAGCAACATCAACAACATTCGGTTAACTCACAGGTGACAACAGCAACAGGAAAAATTGGGCATGGACATCCAAAAACGGAAACAGTACACACTAAGACACAACATAACTTAGGTAATATGCAACATGTGTCGGGCTTCATAGTAAAAACAACACAGGTCGGCTTTCATGGTTTCCTGGTTCCAGATATGCGTAAGGGTGTAGAGGTTGAAGATGGAGATCCTACGAGTCAGGTAAGGATGGCCAGAATGGGAGGTGAACCCCCTAAACGAGTTGATGCTTCATATTTTAACTGCATGCGCCCAGGTCGACACTTGTCTTCTTGGAGTTGCATGCGCTCCATTTTTCATTCGTTCCCCTTCCCAGAAACTTAGGATAACTGGGTTTAATTTTCCCCCACTTTAATACTTTCATTCTTTTAGGAATATATTATAATATTCCTTTTTGGGTTAAGCTCCCTAGCTTAGCTCCCTTCTTTCCTAACCTCTCAGTCCCCTCTCCCTTACCCAACCTAGTGGAAGCTTAGTCCCCCATCACTCTTTCTTCGTGGTCGGTTTGCATGCAATGATGTTTAATCTTTATTAATGATCTGCATAATTACATATACAAAAACAGGCTCCTGGCCTTTAACACCTAGGCTCTCCAGCCTAATAAACACATAAGCCCACCAACTTATCAACACTCAACTCACTAGCCTAGAAAACATGATTACAATTCATAAATACAACTAGGGCTCATTCTTGGGGATATTACAATATGCCAAAAATTATTGATGAACATGGTAGTCAAACTTTCCAAACTGCTTGGGAAAAATGGTGCAATGTAGAATATGGAAAAAACAAAAAAAATCCATTTGATCGAACAAATTATGATGAACACTCTAATTTCAGTCATGAAAATATAGACATAGCACCAATAACTAATCTGAATTGAAAATCTAAAAATGAAATTGTGATAGTCATTTAGAGGTGATATTCTTGGTATAAAACACAAAAGGTTATATTAAAAACAAATTCACATGGGGAGATTTATCCTTAAGAATTACTTGGGGATTTACAAGTAACTTAGAACTATGGTGGCAAAGGCTGAATCCAACAGATAAACTGCACATCATGGAATATGAGAAACCTTAATATGAACTAGTAAAAGGGGTAGTACATGAATTTTATGGGAAAGATAAGGTTGATACACATCTATATTCAGACTTGTTTATGAACCAAAGATTGTGTAATATCAAAGATCTCCCAAAATTTTATTGTACTATGCAAGATCTATTGTATAAATCATGTGACCCTGGTAACCCTGCCTGTATTAGAAAATATATGTCTGCAATTCCTGGTAGGATCCCTGACCTAGTCAGAGAAAGAATGGAAGAAAAAAAATTTGACATAGAAGAAATTTCTCTTACATGTATGCATGAACAAATAATGACTTCTTTACAGAAAGAATGCATGCATAGAAAAACTACAAATCCTGAAAAGAAACAACTAGGCTTTGATGGTTCTATCTGTGATATATTTGTTGAAACTTTCCATTTTGGTTGTGGTAGATCTAAACAAAAGAAGAAATGATGTGGTGCACATTCAAAATTACAAAGAATGTAAAGACAAATCATATAGACCATACAAACCAGGGTACATGTTTAAGAAACCACAAAAATTCTCTAAACATGACAAAAGACCTAGGAAAACATTTTTCAAGAAAAGATAGACCCCTAGTAAAAACTATTCTTGTTATATTTGTCACAATACTTTCCACTTTGAAAATCAGTGTCCTCTACGAGGTAAGACTAAATTCCAACACTGTTACACATTATTTTGGTCATCTTAGTGATCCATTGACAACATGTGTGCATGCTCCCAAAAAGAGCCTTTCTTCATGAGGAGAGTGACTGGATTTCTCTTCTGAAAAACCCTATTAAGGAAGGTCATCGCAGGCTGCACCATAAGAAAGGTGCGACGATGCCTAATCGTCACACTCTACCCTAAAACTAGTTTGCGATGTCTCCACACGCTTCTCTACAGCTTGGGTGTGATGATGTCAAAAGGCTAAGAAAAGGTTAAGTTTCATTAAAGTTCTAGAAGGGGTTCTTCTAGAAGATGAGGTGGCGTCTGTATGGTTGGGATCCTAGTCGCTTCTCTAATTTGGTGGGATCATCATAATCTCTTCAACCATCTCTCTTTCCCTTATATAAGGAAGGACTTCTCATGGAAAGGGATAAGGTTAATGAAGGTTGAGTAGGCTAAAGATTGCATGGAGAGTTTTGGATTAGGTCATTCTTGAGAGCCTCATTTCAGTTCATCAAGTCATTGTGGATCTTCTTAATTCAAGATTGGAGCAAGTGTGTGTGTTGGAGCAAAGGGTCATCGGAAGGGGACCTTGCAACATCAAGGTTTTGGTTGTAATCTCCACTTTCATTATTATATAATATAGTGATATGTTTCTTTCCCATAAAACTCATCTCGTTTTATTGTATGATTCCTTGATCACATACATAGGTTCTCGTTGAGTATTTTATTTCTTTCACTTTGGTTGGCTTGTGTTCCCTTGCATATCCAATATCACAGGAGCACTGGAGTGGAGCTAGGATGATGATAGAAAGAGGAAGAAATATTTAAATGGTATGTTGCCCATTTCTTTTTAAATAGTAAATGCAATGATTAGAGCTTAGGGAAAGTGTCATGTTCTGTTATATTTTGTTCTAGATCTAGGTGGATCTAGGGAGATCTGTTTATGTCCGCATTTACCGATAATTCCCATAACAAAATTGGTGACCATACTAGGGATATGACCTCCTTTTGATTTTTTTCTTGCCATTTTCCTTTAAATTTCCTTCTTCTGATAAATTTCATTCTCTGAGTCTATGGGTGATCCATTTAGACTCCGTGGGTTTAGAAGTTCCTTCGGATTTTTTGTCTTTCTTCCAAAATTTTCAAATTTGCATATATCGTCGCACTGTACCTCATTGTCAGCCTACGATGAACCTAAGATGTCGCTCTCTACTTAGACAATCCAGTGCGACGACATCGCATTGTGCTCTTCCAGTAGCCTACGATGACCCTGAGACGTCGCACTATGTCCCATACCTAGCCTGCGATGACTCTTGTAGATTTTGATGGAGTGATTCATCTTGTCTTTTACCACCCAGATTTGCCTTAGTATCCTGGGGTGAACTTCCTATGCCCATTATTGATATATTCCCAAGTTTAAAGCTTGCTTGTGATTGGTTTTAAGTGATTGAAAGTCTTTCTTTGCATTTTGCAAGTTTTTTACCTTTTCTCATTATCACAAGGATATAATCTCAGATCCTGATCTGAGTGCTTGTTAAAAAAGGGTCTTTGGTTTGTTCTAAGTTTTGGATTCATTTTGTTTGTCAGATTGGTTGGTGATTAAGAAACACGTTTTGCTTGCTTATGTCAAGAGTTTTTCTTGTCTTTTTCGTTTTTGTCTACATTACGAATTTGATTTGGGAATTATGTTGAGAATGTATTGATTTTCCTGGATTACGTTTTCCTTCCATTATCACATCTTTGATTTTGTCTTGGAAAGGAAGAATTGAATTCATTTATTATTTTTAGGTAATCCCTTATACAATTTTTTTTACATTCGAAATATTTGTAAAGAAGAGAAATTGGAAAATTTTTAGTTCATGATTGTTTGGAATTGTGTTCATTCGGAATTAAGAAATCGCAATTTGTAGGTTGTTGTACTTCGAAATAAATACCTTCTCCCTACAGTAACTAGAGTTCATTAAATTTAAAATTGCACATTCATCTCTTTTTGAATTTTATTGGGTCAAGGTCACAACATCAACAGTTTCACTTCCATCTCCCCTTTTGAGTAAGCAACAACCTCTAAAATACATCGTAAATTTAAAATTTGTTAGTAACTTTTATTTTCTAGGGATATTTTCACCAAAATTAGCTAGGATAGTGCTTTGGAATAGGTTGTGAGGTACACTCTCCAAAGCATTAAAATACACAATATTATCTTGTGATAGGGAGAGTTCAAATCCAATTGTTACATTTTGTCCTGGGAATCCCTTCTCACACAAGAGTCAAACCTGAGGTCGCATTAAGACTGACAGAGTTACTCACCCTGCTTTGTTGGTCTTGGTGTAGAGATTGTGCATATTATAGGTGTCGCTTGAAGGTATATCCACAATTATGAGTGGAATCCTTTCGAGTTGATTTCGGGCTAGATACCCTTCCTTTGCACATGGATCGGACTGTTGAATGTTTCCCCAGGCATTATCGTTGTAGTTGGTAACCTTAGTATCCTATCTATTTAGGGTCTTTACACGAGGTGACTGTGGAGGGGCAATTCTTCACGGTACCTGGAATCGACGTTGGCCAAACTCACTCGGGATCCTTGGAGGGTATACCCACGATTATGTGTGGGAGCTTGCACCAAGGTGTAAATCCGTTAAGCAGGTCATCAACATAACATTTCCACCCACTTATCCCAACCCCTTCTTGTCTTGATTTCACGACGTTGGATTTCATCACCAACTAGTGACTTCAAAATAAGAAGGTTTGTTTGCTTGGCTTGATTCCTAGATTTTATTAGTGAGTGATGTTTGTTTCCTCACGTCAGCCATAAATTTTCTTTGTTCTTTAATTGGCTTGAGAAACATCGACCTTCTTCATTCACATAGGATGCAAGGGTTACCCTCGAAAGATCTGGAAGGTTACTAACCTTTGCCTCCTAACTCACCAAAAGGCTCTCCTGAGGGAGTAATCAATAGCGAAGTAGCTTTTGAAGTTGGAAGCACATACTCTTTAGAAGGATTTTGAATTGTTTCAGACTCTTTAGAGGCCTTCAAACTTCCTTGTCTCAAATCAGACGCACATATACTTCGGATGAATTCACCTAGAGAAATTGTTGTTGTTAACAATACTGGAATAACTACTCGACCTAACATAGGATCTGGAGTAGAGGATCCACTTTTTCAAAGTGAATCATTTAGGACATCGGCTCACACTGTCGGAACTTCTAATCCTAGTTCCATCCCTTTGACAGTACGTGATCTTTACGGTAACCTAGGAGCAGGTCCTGATCAACCTATGGCATCACAAATGCCTAGGATGTTTTTTACCTACATGGTACCCTTAGATCATTTTACTGGTACTACTAGTAGTTCCACTGCCATTTTAGACCAATTGTTGATTGGTTCTCACTCAATTCCTACTCTTCAGATGATCCATTCTACTATGGTTCCACAAGCTACCACGATTCCTACCAGAAATGTGGTTATCTCCCAAGCTCTGATTGGGACAAAAATTCCACCTAGACCAAATCCATCACTTTCCCTTGGGTATAGAGCTTTGAATACTTTCGTTGTTGTTTCTGCCTAGGTTCCATCTAGAGGCTCTGGACTTTTTTTCCTCCTGGGTACAATTTTGTTGTTGGTTTTGTTCCTACACCTTCCCAGGTTCTCTCTGGAGGGCGTTATGTTCCTCCTCCACCTTTGTTTGGAGGATCTGTCCCTAGTGGATCCAATCCACTTGGAGGCACCAATCTTTCTATCACTTATGGTTTCTAGATTCTTGTTGGAGGTCAATCTCAAGCTGGGTGGAAACCTCCATTTGGGGGACAACCTCATATTGGAGCACAACCTCAAATTGGGGGCCAACCTCAGGTTGGATTCCATAACCCACTTTATCGACATAACACACCTGTGGTACAATCTCTACCTTAGAATCTTCCTTTCCAAGGAAACCTACAACCGTCTGGGGGGAAACATCATCAAGTTAAATATTTTGTACCCCCTCACCTCGGTCAATCGTATCCAGGTTCTTTGAATCCCACTTGGTATCTGAACGTTCATTCTAGTGTTCATTTCCAAGGAAACATCTCTACTCCACCCAACTCCATGGGCTATGTGCCTCAAAATCCTCCACAACCAAATCTAACAAAACTGTCTTCTTATTTGTATACTTCTTATGGTCCTACTGGTTTACCTACAAGGCTTCCCCATCAAAACTACTAGTTTCCACAAGTGAGTTGATAATTGCCTTTCCTGGCCACTTTGGATTTACCTGATTTGTCTAGGATTTTGAATGATCCTATCTTACATTCTCCTTATTGGCTCGTCATACTGGCCAAGTTATCATCTGACATTCCTAAATTTGACAGTCGAGCAGGAGAAGATCCAAATAATCATGTTATGAATTTTCATCTATGGTGTTCATCCAACTCCTTTATGGATGACTCCGTCAGATTACTACTTTTCCAAAGAACTCTCATGGGTTCGGAAGAAAAATGGTACATCGAGTTACCGCGAGGTTTTTTCAACGAATTTAACACCCTAGCCATGGCCTTTTTGACACATTACTAGTTTTTGATTCGATACGAGAAAGGAACCAAAATTTTGAGTTCTTTTGAACAATCCTCGTCCACTCATATTTCTGATCACATCCATGAGTGGAGGAGGAGAAGATGTTTGATCAAAGTCCCTCTTCCTGATCAACTATTGGCTGAGTGGTTTACCAAATAACTCATAGGACCTATCACTCGTGATGTCTCCATGGGTGGTGTTGTTACTGAAGAGCAGGCAATTAATCGTGATCAATATTTGGATCTCGTTTATTCACAAACGAGAACACTTTACAATTTGATCCCTGATGCTCCTCATCCTTCCACAAACCATACCCCAACACCTCCAACATCTTATCATGCTGCTGACTATGTGATCTACACCTTTCATGCTGAGACCCAGTCTGCACATGCCAATCACACCAATCCCAAATCTAATAATTCCAATGCACAAAATACTCCTACTCCTACTCCTTCCACTGGTAAGACTGTGAAGTTAATTTTGTTCAATCTGCACTTACCGGAAAGAATCCAAATAAAAAGAAAGGGAAGGGTAAGAACAAGGAGGACAAGAATAATAATCCACAATTTGATAAATCCAAAACACAAACCACCGATGAGAAATATAAATGTAAGCCTTGTTACCCCTGCTTAATTTGTGGTGATGATCATTACACGAAAGATTGTCTGAGATGCGTCAAGGTTACTAAGTTCCTCCAAGGGAGCAGAAAACCTCCTACACCTACCATTTTTTCACAACCTTTCCCTTCTTAGCAACAAGCCCAACTGGTCATTCATGACCAAGCTTCTCCTTCTACCTCATCTTATGTCCTTCTGTGTACTGGTGATTCTAAAAAGAATGAAGTTGTAGTCACAACTCGAGCCAAAGATTACTCTCCGTCAAAAGAGAAAGTTGATGATATACCTCCTTTGTTGGTTCAAACTTATCCCCAAACTTCACCTCCCAATGTTCCTCTTCATCTTGAAATACTAGGTCTTGATACAGTTCTTCTCCCTCCTCCTAAGGGAATTATTCGAAAGTCTGTGTTTAACTCTCATGCATGTGTTGCCCAAAACTATAGCATTGTAGAAGATATTGTGCAAGCACCCTCCGCAATGTCAGCTCTCAAAGTCCTTCAAAGTTTCCCAACTCAACGGAAGGCACTATTATAGGCCATTGGTGAATTTGCCCCATAGATACTAATCTCATAATCATTGACTTGGAAGATCATGTTCCAAGGCTTCCTCCTCAATTAGCATTTCAAATCCAAGTTGTTGTAGAAAGAAATAATATATGTAGAACAATTATTGATTAAGGAGCCTCGACTTGCATCATGTTTGTCACTTGTTGGAAAGCCATTGGCTCTCCTACCCTCACCAAACCACAAAATACACTTAAGGCCTTCAATGGTATAGGATTTAAACCCTACGATGTTCTTCCCCAGTTGTCTATTATGTTGGAAGGTAAATTAGTCAATGTTGAGGTTTATGTCTTCGATGCACCTCTTGATTATAACCTTTTACTTGGCCCTAGGATTGATTCCATGCATGCAGTTGTGTCTACTCTTTTTTGTGTGGTACGTTTCCTACACCAAGGAAAGGTCGTTACTGTTGACCGACTGGCCTTATTTAATTCTTCTTCCCACACTAGCAACGTTCCTTTCATCTCGAAGACACCCCCTAGTTAGATAATGTCAGAGTGGGTGTTTTGAAAGATTCAAATTTGATGGGTACATTTCCAATCCCACCACCCGATATTCCCCCTCCTTTTGTTGCATTTATTAACATTATATGCACCACCGTTCATGAAACCCCTGCGTCATATGACCCATGGGTAGTACCTAGCCTTGGAGATTACCCTTGTTACAACGACAATATGCCTTTAAGTTCGGTCGAATCCGCTTACCAAGCTATTCAATCAACAACCCCCTCCCATCTTTCTCTTTGTGATTCATCTCCTGATCCGTTTCACATGATCTTTCATACTGATGAGATGATCATGTCAGTCATGTCTATGGAATACACTCCCTGGGACGATGAACATCATCTCTCCATTCTCTTTCTAGAATGTGACACCATAGAGAGTTATCAATGGATTTCAACTCCACCGACCATTTTTGTTGTTTCTTTTGTTCCTAAGTCAATGCACGATGTTTTGTATGAAGGGAACTTGAGAAACATTTCACCTACCATCCCTCTCGACATTTCCATTAAACCTGGAGTCGTAGAGAATGTTCATATTAGGGCCTCATGTTCTACTGATGAGGTCCACACGTATAAAGCCTTTTTCCAAGAATTCCACGATTTTTTCTCCTGGAGTTACGAAGATATGTTAGGTATTGATCCTGATATCGTTGTGCACAAAATTTAGACATACCCAGATGCTAAACCCGTTTGGCAGAGACTTTTCCCAGTACACCCATGCAAAGTTGTTGCTATCAAGCTTGAGGTTGAGAAACTTCTTAAAGATGGCTTTGTTTATCTCGTGGCTTTGACTGATTGGGTATCCAATCTATTTTCAGTGAATAAGAAACAAGGTACCATCCACGTTTGTGTACATTATAGGGACATAAACAAGTCTTGTCCTAAAGACATTTACCCAACCCCTTTCATTGACCAGATTGTTGACGACTGTGACGGTAGAAAAATATTCTCTTTAATGGATGGTTTCTCCAACTATAATCATATTAATATTTTACATGTGGACCAACACACGACCGATTTTATTTTACCTTAGGGAACCTTTTCTTACTGGAAATTACCCTTCGGTCTCAAGAATGTTGGCGCAACTTTTCAGTGCGCTATGTTTTATGATTTCCATGATATTAAGAACATTTTGCAACCCTATCTTGACGATCTACCGACGCATTCCATGCGTCACCAAGATTACCCGGCACATCTAAGGGGCATTTTCGTACGTTGTCGCTATTACCGTATCCTCTTAAACCCACACAAATGTGGTTTTTGTGTGGATTCCGGCCGACTGCTTATTTTTATTGTGTCGATACATGAGATTCGAGTAGACCCCTTGAAGGTTGAGGCTATCCTTAATATACCTCCTCCTTCCACTTTATGCCAGCTCCAAAGAATTGTTTTTACGTCATTTCATCCACAATTATGCTGAACTAACGAAAGGATTCACTCGGCTACTCAAGAAAGGTCACGATTTTGTATGGGACGATACTACAAACAAAGCCTTTGAAGCTTTGAAACTTTCCTTAACCTGTACACCATTACTGGTTTCCCCTGACTATAGTCGGGATTATTTCCTCTACTTAGCTTCTTAAGAATCTACCATTTCCATGGTATTATTCCAAGACGATGATTTGCATGAAGAACATGTGATATACTATTTGAGTCGAAGTCTCACGGTTACCGAGACCAAATACTTACATGTGGAAAAGTTGGCCTTGGTGGTTGTTCAAGCTATCCAACATTTTGGTCATTATACCTTGTTACGTTGAACCAATGTTATTTCTAATTGCAACCCTATGCAACACATCCTTACCTAACAATTTCTAGGGGGGAAGTACTCCAAATGGATAGTGATTCTCCAGGAGTTTGACTTGTAATTCTAACGTGCTAAGTCAAAGAAATCCTTGATTTTTGTCGAATTGATATGTGACCTTCCCTCCACCGAGATAGAAAATGTGGCAAAGGATTCCTTGCCCAACGAATCCATTTTTCTGATCAGTTCTAATGACGTATGGTAGGGAGATATCATTATCTATCTCCAGACTCAAACTTCCTGGCTCAACCTATATAGTGTAGATCGCCATCGTATACGCTATCAATATCGACAATACATCATTCTCGGTGATACCCTTTATCGCCACGGTATTGACTCCATTTTGGTAGCTTCGGGAGGTATGAACCTCCATTGTGACCTTTAACAAGATTAGAATGTTTCAGAAGAAAGAAAAGAAATGAAAGCAACCCTAGAAGAGATGTCGACTGAAGAGACTTAATTAATATGAATTAATTAGTACCCAGAATGAGAATTCGGCCCAAACAGTTTTCCAATATTACTATAAATACAGGGCGCTAGTCTCTCATTTGACACACTTCTCAGAATTGTAGAAAGCCACTTCTGCGCACTATAGTCTAACAGTTTTGTGCGCAAGTCCCGAGGAAGGTGTTGCGCTAGTTTTGGGTGGAATCTCTGATCAGATTTGGTTACTTCTTGCTTGGTGCATTAGCCTTGCTTGGCTATTGGATTGCTACTAGGATTCTTCTCTCTGTCAAGGTCAAGGTGCTCAGAGGGTGGCTTTAGCCTATGGTTGGGTGACAATAGTGATATTTTCAATGGTAAAATGAGCACATCCATTATATTCTAACAAGTTATGGGCCCACACCTCCTTCATTCAGTATAATCGATGGAAGGAAGCATAACCATTAGGATACTAAGCCCGTTGAGGAACTTCTGCTAGGGTTACTAGTAGGAGTATCTTCAAAGACACTGTCGCTAGGGTTACTAGCAGGAGCAGTTGCAGAAACCCTAAATCCCATATCTGACACCTTGTGATGGAGCATCTCACTCAAGGAGAAGATATTCAAATGTGCCCTAGTTCAGCGCACCTTTTGGCTCTCTCAGAAGACAAAAATGTCAGATTTGAAGTTTTGTATCAAGGCATGACCAACTACCAGTCAACCGAAGACATGAGTGAAAAGATCAGTCCTCTACACTACTCATCACTCATTGGAATGATTGAAGATGACATGTGGATAATCAATAGTGGAGATTCTCGGCACATGATGGGAGATCAAGCCAGACTCTCAAATCTAAATGAGAAGAAGACATCATAGAAGGTATAGCTTAGAAACAAAAGTACTTACCTTGTCAAAGGATTTGGACAAGCCTCCGTCAAGTTGAAAATAGGTAACAATGTTCATTTAAGCAATGTTTTATATGTACCTGGTTTAGAAAAGAATCTTGTATCCGTATCTTCCCTAGAAGACAAAGGAAACATAATAGCTTTCGTATATGGAAAAGTGTTATCTTGGCATAAAGACTCCAGCATAGAGAATGCTAGGGTTATTGGAAGTCATGAAGGAAATCTATATAGACTACTAGAACAAAATGAATAAGATCTCGTACATAACAAAGGCAATCCCAATGAACTTTGGCATATAAGGTACGCTCATATTAATTATCAAGCATTACCTTTTCTCAAAAGCATGGTTGAAGGAATACCAGAATTGCAGTCTACACATGAAGGAATTTGCAAAGGATGTGCTCTTGAGAAGAATATCAAGAAACCATTCCCAAGCAGCAACAACAGATCTAAGGAGATTCTATATCTGATACACTCAGATGTTTGTGGTCTGATGCCAATCAAATCTTTAGGAGGAACTCTTTACTACGTAATATTCATAGATGATTATTCAAGAAAGACTTGGTTATATCTACTAAAGACAAAATATGAAGTATTCAACAAGTTTCAAGAATTCAAAGCAGAGATAGAGAATATCACAAACAAGAAGATCAAGATCTTAAGAACAGATAATGGAGGAGAATACACCTCAAAGGAATTCGTTGCATTCTGCAAATCTGCAGGGATTAGGAGGGAGATGATTGTTCCTCGTAATCCTCAACAAAATGGTGTAGCATAAAGGAAGAACAGATCTATCGAAGAGACAATAAAAGCACTACTAAATGATCAAGGGTTATCCATGTTCTTATGGGGAGAAGTAGCCATGACAACAATATATGTGCAAAACAGAAGTCCTCACTGCATATTGAAGGACATGACTCCAGAAGAAGCCTTCTCAGGTAAGAAAACTAATGTGGGAAACCTAAGAATCTTTGGATGTCATGTTTACTCCCACATTCCCAAGGAAAAAATGAATAAACTAGAACCCTCAGGAAAGAAGGGCATATTCGTGGGATATAGCGATTCATCCAAAGCTTATAGAATTTATATTCTGGAACAACATAAGATCAAAGTGAGAAGAGACGTGACATTCAATGAAAAGATGGCTTTCAATAAATCCATAGAAGAAACTATAAAAAAATAAGAGAATGAAGAACCTATTGAAGAAAGCACAGAAAACCAAAATGACGAAAAGGAACAACCTGGTCATCTTATGCAACCATGTGAGACCATTGATTCAGACACCGTACCTAAGACCAAGAAACAACCAGCTTAGCTTGAAGCTACCTTAAAAGATGCAGAAAGACTCAAGGTCCCAGAAGGGACATTTAGAAAATGTAAGAATCCTAAAATATTCTCAAGCTATGCAACATATATGACAAAGCTTCTAGATGAAGAACCTACCAAATTTGAAGAAGCAGTTCAAAAGAAACAATGGAAAGAAGCTATGACAGAAGAACACCAATCCATTATGAAAAATGATGTATGGGAAATTGTACCTAGACCTAAAGAAAAATCAGTGGTAACTTCAAAATGGGTATATAAGATCAAATATGTAGCAGATGAAAGCGTGGATAAATATAAAGCAAGGTTCGTAGCTAGAGGGTTCTCCCAAAAGGAGGGAGAAGATTATGACAAAAAAATTCTCTGGTTGCTAGATATACTTCCATTAGAGCTATCATATCTCTTGTCACTTCCATGGGATGGAACTTACATCAGATGGATGTAAAGACAACTTTTCTTAATGGAATAATCGAAGAAGAAGTATATATTGAAAAACCTCAAGGTTTTGAAGTACATTCTAGAGACACTCATGTGTGCAGATTAAAGAAAGCTCTATATGGACTCAAGCAAGATCCAAGGGATTTGTATGCTATAATGGACAACTATCTAATGAGACTTGGTTTCTCCAAAAGTCATGCAGATCCAAACCTTTTCTACAAAGTCATGGAAATGCACCTATAATTCTACTACTATATGTTGACGATCTATTCATAACAGGTGAAGAGTCTGTCATCATCCAGTGAAAAAAGGAACTAGCTTTTGAATTTGATATGAAATATCTAGGTCTCATGCATTATTACTTGGGACTAGAAGTATGGCAGAAGCATGGTGAAGTATTCCTTGGACAAGGAAAGTACGCAATAAAGATTCTTCAAAAGTTTGGAATGATGGATTTAAAATCCATGGACACTCCTATGACTATAGATATAAGAAAAGTAAAAGTTCCAGATTCCAATCCAGTAGATCGATATTGACAATTGATTGGGTCATTGATGTATTTGGTAAATACTTGACCAAACATTTTCTTTGTCGTGAATACACTAAGCCAGTTCCAGGTGGAACATAGACATGAGCATTGGATAGCTACAAAGAAAGTCCTAAGATATATTCGTGGGACAATAAATTATGGCTTAAGATATACTACATCCATTGATATACAACTTCATGGATTTACAGATTCAGATTGGGTAGGAAGTGCAAAAGATAGAAAGAGTACTTCAGGAATGTGTTTCAGCTTGTGCTCCACTATGATATCTTGGGGCAGCAGAAAACATAAGTCTATCGCACTCAGCGCAACAAAATCATAATATATTGCAACATGTGAAGCATGCATAGCAGCAATATGGCTGAGGAAACTAATCTCCGATTTATTTGATCGGATTCTAGATTCGACCATAATACATTGTCACAATCAGAGTTGTATAAGACTATTAGAACACCCAGTGTTTCATGAAAGATCGAAACATATTGATATCAAATACTACTTTTTTCGAGATAAAGTCCAGGAAGGAGAAGTAAAGCTCCAATATATCCCCACAAATGAGAAGAAAATAGATATCGTGACAAAGCCTCTGTCCAAAATAAAGTTTGCATATTTCCGAGACAAGATGGGGATCGTGGAAATAATTCCCTTAGTTGAAAGGGAAGAAATGACTCTCCAGGTTGGGAGGGAGTACTATCATATTATTGAAATGAGAACATTCATTTTCAATATTGAAAAATAGTCCATCTTTGGCAGATTCTTTTCAGTTAAGAAAGTGGATTGAGATTTCTGACGAACAAACATTTTCTAGTTCGGAAAATGGTCCAGATCAAATGGTCATTTTCGTAATGAAAATGGTTCAATGGATTTTTGATGTACCATAGACATCGACTTCCCATTGTGGTTAACATGGGGAGTGGTCTAGGGTAGTCTCTCTTCTTGAGGGTTACTCAAGAAGACTGGCCCGCCTCGTCGGACAACGATTTCTCATTGTGGTTAACATGAGGAATGGTTCGTTTTGGAGGTTGGTGCAGGACAATCATTTCCTCTTGTGGTTAACATGGGAAATGGTCCGAACAGTCATTCCTTAGGGTGGATTCATTCTCTCCAGGATGCACTTTGTTTAGTGCCAAAGGAATGGCCCAGGGTGGGGAATGGTCCAGGTTCAACAATCAGGGATAGGCATTCCTTAGGGTAGATTCATTCTCTCCAGGTTACGCTTTGTTTAGTGTCGGAGGAATGGCCCAGGGTAAGGAATGGTAATGGCTTAGAAATCAGAACAATCATTCTTCCTTGCTTGAGAAGAATAGTCCAGATAGCCCATTGTTGATGTTCTACTCCGAGGGCAGATACTCTTTCATATCTCACAGATGTGAGTGAAAGAATGGCCCAAATGATTCATTTTATATCATAACAATATTTTATGTCCAGGTTAATATCGGATGATTGTTATGGAGACTGCCTGTCTCCAGACAGTAGAGATATGCTACTATGGTGGATATGTTCCACTATTTGTGACAATGTGTCACAGTTTGAGTAGTTGTGTACTACCATGGATAAACGCAGTTGTGTTTTATCAATTGATATCGTACCAGTTGTCATGGAGATTATCCAGGTGGATAAAAATGATGGTGCTCATGATACTACCAGTTGAATGGTCTGTTTGTGCTCAAGATCATTATCAGTTATACCTCCCTATCTAGGAGGGAGTGTTGATATTATGGTAGCTTCGGGAGGTATGAACCTCCATTGTGACCTTTGATAAGATTAGAATGCTCCAGAAGAAAGCAAAGAAATGAAAGTAACCCTAGAAGAGATGTTGGTTGAAGAGAGTTAATTAATATGAATTAATTAGTACCTAGAATGAGAAGTCATCCCAGGAAGTTTGCTAGGATTACTATAAATACAAGGCGTGAGTCTCTCATTTGACACACTTTTCAAAATTGCAGAAATCCACTTCTGCGTACTGTAGTCTAGCAGTTTTGTGTGAAAGTCCTAGGGAAGGTGTTGCACCATTTTTGGGTGGAATCTCTGATAAAATTTGGTTACTTATTTTTTGGTGCATTAGCCTTGCTTGGCTATTGGATTGCTACCAAGATTCTTCTCTCTGTCAAGGTCAAGGTGCTTGGAGGGTGGCTTCAGCCTATGGTTGGGTGAAAATAGTGATATTGTCAATGGTAAAACAAGCACATCCATTATATTCTAACAGTATGGTACAGATATATCATTATATATATCCAGACTCAAACTTTTCGGCCCGACCTATCTAGTGCAGATAGTCATCATATATGCTATCAAGTTCGACAATACATAATTCTCAATGATACCCTTTATCACCGCGACATTGACTCCATTTTTTGACGATGTCTCACTTATGATGAAGCTGAGAAATATTTGAATGATTGTCACTCTGGAGCATGTGGAGGTCATACGTCTGGGTATGCCACTACCCAAAATATCTTACGAGTGGGTTATTTATGGCCTTCTTTGTTCAAGGACTACATCACCGTTGTTCAAAAATACCATGCTTGCCAAACTTATAATAAAAAAATAAGATCTCATCCTACTCCCTTACATCATGTAGTCTTCGTTGGTCCATTTGTCAATTGGGGCATTGACTTCATGACATGTAACCCTCACTCGGTTGGGGGGCATGGATACATCATTATAGTTGTGGATTATTTCACTAAATGGGCCGAGGCGATGCCTACATTTGATAACACCTGAAAAACTATCGCATTGTTCATATTCAATCACATCATTACTTGGTTTGGCATCCCTCAAGCTATTGTTACTGATCACGGTAGTCATTTTCAGAATTTCACGTTGTCCGAACTTACTGAAAATTTGAGTCTTTACCATGAAAACTTAACCCCCTATTACCCAAAGGCCAATGGCCAAGTTGAAGAAATCAATAAAGTTATCATTACTATGCTTCGACGGATGATAGGAATTCATAAGACAAGATGGCATGCGATGTTGTTCTCAACATTAAGGGCCTATTAGACATTCGTTAAGTCCGTCGTGTTTCCAGCTAGTTTATGGTATCGAGGCTATCTTTACGATTGAATGTGAAATACCATCTTTGAAACTGGTCGTTGAACTTCTCCCCATACCTTTGCTGAAGAAGAGCGTATTTTGTATTTAATGCAACTAGATGAAACTCGTTGCGATGCCTCCCTAGCTATTGAAACTCAGAAGAAACATGTTAAAGCCAAATATGACAAGCATGTCAAGCCACGTGTTTTTTATGAAGGTGATCTAGTTCTCCTTTACGAACAAGATCGTGATTTTCTAGGGGCCGGTAAATTCAAGGCTATGAGGTGAGGTCCTTACATTTTCAAACGTGTGTTGGAGAAGGGATCTTATGAGCTAGTTGATTATGATGGAATCCCTTTGAGTGAACCCAGAAATGGGATTTACTTAAAGAGGTACTATGCTTAAGTCATTTTTTCATGAGTGCTTTTACTTTTAGTGTATCATACTCTTGTGTGTTTTTTCGTTGTTTTGTTTCGAACTTCAACTGCTTACTTTACATTGTGCTTGGTTTCCAGATGTCGATGTCTTCGCTACCCTACATTGGCTTCATCAATGGCGCTAGTCGCAACACTCAAAACTTAACATCTATTGCTTGGGAAATCTATGCACCTACAGATGAATTGATTAGTCTACATGGTGTTTGCCTTGGTCGTGCAACTAACAATATTGTGGAATATAGTGCATTCATTGAATTATTGACCAATTTTGTGTCACTTGGAATTTGTCAAATTATTGTATGACTCAATTCACAGTTATTAGTCCTACAATTCAGTAATGTCTACTCCATTTGAAGTCCTACATTATTAAGGGTATATTTACGAATTCGCCTCTTGGAACATCATTTTGATTACATTGAATATCAACACATTCCTAGATGTCTAAATACATTAACTAATGTTTTAGCCAATTATGTGTTAGACAAACATTTGAGAAATTTATAAAATCCAATAACACTTTGTATATACAACAAGTAAGCTGGTAGAAGCCATATATATTTATAACGATAAAAGTGTTCCAAAAAGTGTTTTTGTCCGAAGACCAAAATATCAAAAATGTGAATCACTTGATTCATATACAAAAAGAGCATGAAGGATGTTGCTCGCTATAACATGCGATTGCCTGTGCTAACTTGCAGAGCAGTCGACCGATGGAAGCAGACACACCCACTGTATGGCGCTGATAATTCCTTGAGATATCGTTGATGGAGGCATCCAAGATGTTCATCGTAAGACCCTCTATATTCTACTCCAGAATCTCATAGTCAGTTGTAGCTACTCCTTCTACGTCAACTCTCTCCCCTCGCCTATGGATGGGGGATGAGACTGGAGGTCGATAAGGTCCCACGTCTGCATCATCGAAAGAGCATTTGATTAGTCATTGAATAAATAACACATAAAACATTTTGTATCACAAAAAACATTATAAAAACAAAATATACTTCTTACATATATCCCCCCATTGGGAAACCTCAGGAAGAACCAAGTCTGCATTACCTCAAAAGTCTACATTGGCATAGGCATAGTCATATACCATAAGAATCTGGGTCCTCAACCACTCAAAGAAAACATCATTATATTTGACGATAGGACCAGTCACATGTCGTGGCATGAGGTCAACCCACCTGTTCATTATTGGATCCTGTGGGGCAGGTATACCCCACTCTACCTGCAAGCATAAAGATGGGACCCTCTCTAGGAAGGAGGACACCAAAATCGAACCATATCTGAATTGTTTCAGGTCACCATTCCTCAACTTGGTTAATTGTTTTTTCATGCTTCTAAGAACCCCATCACACTAGTTAAAAAATCGGGGCTCCATGCATTCCAGCGCATACTGGAAGTAGCTCTGAAGAGCCATATGGAGATCTTCACTCACCATGCACGTGATAGTGTAGAGGATCGTCTGTAGAGGCAATTCACAAACATCTATGATAGTGAATTTGCCGCTATGTTTCTGAGTACAGGGTACGCAATGTTCACCAATATAGTGACTCATGGGCTTGCCACCTCCCCTGCTACCTATCAGTGTAACTCAGGCTCCACAGTGAGACAAAGCGGTCAAGAAATAGATAGCCTTGATATCTATCATCAGAATGTGTGGCCCCACATGGAATGCCTATTGGTTCACATCCCACATGTGAACCAAGTATTCCAGTAACCTCAACTCGACCCTCATGCCTTGGATCTTGAAGAATTTTAGCAGTCCACACTGTTGGAGGGCATTTACCATTTTCGGGTCATTCCTAGAAAAGTAATCTTTCGCCTCATCCTCTCTCTCTCGCCATTCCAAAATTCTTACTGTAGAAAACCTGCAATGGAACATAAAATAGGGATTAGCATCTTCATATCTTCCCTGGAAACTTTTTATTGGAAAATACATCTAAAAGCACTTTTTGATTTGTGCATGTCGCAAGCTAGGTCATCTGTACAATGCAGAGTCATTGTAGGCTAGCCTAAAGGCTGCCTACGATGACCCTGGGTCATCGCAGGGCATGATATAGGGCACCTACGACAACCTCCACGCGTGGGTACCCTTGAAAACTCAACCCAAAAAGTCATTTCTAACCAATGAAAAGAAAAAAGTGATCCATGAAAAGTTGAAGGAGATGAAAATTACCTGTTCAGCGGAAACCATTCGTTAAATGATTAACTGTGCCTCCCACAATCCACAGTGAAAGTTTGAGGTAAATGGGGGTTTTGGAACAAAGTTTGGGTGGAGTAACAATGGAATAGTAAAAAGAAGTTTTTACCCATATTTATTAACTTTTTACTTTTCCGATTATATTTTATATAATTTTATGTATTTCACCTAAACCCTAAAGTTCTAATGACATTGCAAGTGTTTTATTTTTCCCAGGTGAGAAATCTATGAGTCGGATATTGAACAAGGATACGCCTATTTTGGTTTTTTTTATACATTTGTCGCATGTACAGATCCTTTTAGAGTTTTTCAAGAAAAACTCTGAGCTTAGGTTTTGTTCCTTCTCATGCTCGTAAATCAATGAGAATGTAACCGAGTATACTTTTGTTGTCTTTTCGTACTCGTAATGGTAACACAAAAAATGAAACCCATGGATTATCCTTTAAACTATTTTCATGCTCCATAAAAAAGAAAAGATTGTTGAGCTACCTTTTTCTTTTCACTCTCATAAAGTAATTGAAGAAAATATTTGATGAGAGGTAGGTTATCACTTTTTCGGTCTCATCGGATTAATTTACGAAAACGGAACTTGTGGAGTCCTCTTTAAGTGTTTTTCAGACTCTCTAAACATGAAAACCCCCTGAGTTTTCTCTCTTTGGACTCGTTAAAAAAACATCGAAAGAACCATATGGGACCGAACCACTCCTTCTTAAGGTTCGCTAAATGTACTCTGAGGGACTCATCTAAAGGATGATCTTACATCAACAAGCATATGTTATCCTCCTCAAGTTTGCATAAAAATAAAGAGGTACTCTCCAGAAATGGTGGGGGAAAATTTGGGAAAGAAATGTGTCTCTGTATCCGTGTTAGTGGCAATAATAGTCGCTCTTGAACATGACACCCCCCTTCGCCATTGTATCTGGGTTGGAAAATCCATTTGTCTCTTGTTTTACCATCCACATGTTCATATTTTGGGTCCTCCTTGAGTCAATTCTACCAATACCATTGTCGTGTCATTTATATGTTCAAGAGAAGTCCAGCCTTAATAAGCCTCCTATCGAGTCGGCCATCTTTAGTTTTAAATTTTCTACCATGTCATCCTTCCCTATGTCAGTTTCAAATCATTTTATACTCTGATCTATCTCAAATTTGTTACTTATTTCGTGTCATTTATGGGGGATACATCAAGGCCCTCCTGTGACGAGTCTTTTCCTGTCAACCTCAACTCATTATCCAGGAACAAGACTTAGAAATCATTTAGTGCCTTAGAGCCTGCATGCCTAAATGGTAGGTTTCTTCACTTTCAACTGTGGGTTCACATCATTGGCCCCTGATTGGAGGATTCCCTTGAGTGTTTGACTTCAACTCCTTTATTCACACTCGTTGGATTGTACTAGGGTACCTTGGGATTCATTGGCATAAATGGTGATTTCCCTCACACTTGTTAATGGTTCTCATCATTGACCGGTAATCAAGTGGTTTCTACCATGTTCGACTTCGGCACCTATAATCACATGGTTAGATTCATAGTTAGGGATGATGGAAATGAAGACCCTGGGTCATACCATTATGGTCCAGGTTGCGATAGAGTATTCATGATTTGTATTGGCACATAGATCCACTTTGTATGTCTGGTGGCTATGTCCGAATTTGAGTCATTTTAGTGCATAGATCCATAGTGTATTATGGGTGGCTATGTCGGTTTCACATTGACATGGATCCATGGTGTATATTTGGTGGCCATGACTCATTTTAAATTTTGTAATCTAAGTATGGGGATGCCTACCTCGGACAAAGGTATATTATTATGTTGATGCTTGATTATTTACAGGTTCCCAACTGATGTGCTCTTTGTTTTCGACACACACATTCTACAAAGTATTTCAACTATCATGAGTTCTAGCCTCATACTTTGGGGGGAATTCTGTTACACATTATTTTTTTCATCTTAGTGATCCATTGACGACATGTGTTCATTTTCCCAAAAAGAGCCTTTCTTCATGAGGAGAGTGACTGGATTTCTCTTCTGAAAACCCCTACTAAGGAAGGTCGTCGCAGGCTACACCATAAGCAAGGTGTGATGATGCATGATCACCGCACTCTGCCCTAAAATAGGTTTGAAACTTCTCTGTGGGCTGCTCTACAGCTGGGGTGCGACGATGTCAAAAGGCTAAGAAAAGGTCAAGTTTCACGAAAGTTATAGAAGGGGATATTCTAGAAGCTGAGGTGGCATCCATATGGTTGGGATCCTACTCGCTTCTCTGATTTGGTGGGATCATCCTAATATCTTCAACCATATCTCTCTCCCTTATATAAGGAAGTAATTCTCATGGAAAGGGATAAGGTTAATGAAGGTTGAATAGGCTAAATATTGCATCGAGAGTTCTACATTGGGTCATTCAGCTTGATAGCCTCATTTCATTTCATCAATTCATTGTGGATCTTCTTCATTCAATATTGGAGAAAGTGTGTGTGTTGGAGAAAAGGGTCATCGGAAGGGGACCTTGCAACATCAAGGATTTGTTTGTAATCTCCACTTTCATTATTATATAATACAGTGATATGTTTCTTTCTCATAAAACTCATCTCATTTTATTGTATGATTCGTTGATCACATACATAGGTTCTCGTTGATTATATTATTGCTTTCACTTTGTTTGGCTTGTGTTCCCTTGCAGATCCAATATCATAGGAGAACTGGAGTGGAGCTAGGATGACAACGAAAAGAGGAAGAGATATTTAAACGATATATTTCCCATCTCATGTTAAATAGTAAACTCAATGATTAGAGCTTAGGGAAAGCGTCATGTTCTATTATGTTTTTTTCTAGATCTAGGTGGATCTAGGGAGATCTATTTATATCCACATTTACCGATAAGTCCCATAACAAACACAATCTCATGGATATCTTCACACATGCTTATGATCCAGTTGAATGGGATTTAGATGACACTCGTTCATATGGTGAGTATATTTCCATTACTGAATCATTTGATTTTGAACCTAACAATTTTCCTTCTATAAATAATCTCTCTATTGACTTTACTCTAATTCCTCTTTTTCTTCTGATAATATTGATATTATCTCTATTCCTGAGATCAAGATGTTTGGTATTCCTGCCTCCTCTCCTTCTGAAATCCAAATGCAAATCTCTTCGCTACAACGTTGCCTCTCATCTCTCACCCTTGGTGATTTCAGGATAGCCAATAAACTTTGTGTTGAAACTTCTTGTCTCCAACAACAACTCTCAAATATCACACAACCCAACATAGTAAATATTGCATAGTATTATCCTACTGACAAATACTTTGAGTCAAATTCATCCTGTCTCCCTTCAATTTCTAATCCTACATATTCTAAATAGAAGCATACCAAAAAAATAAAAAAATATGAAGAACTAGGATTCCTACATCAAAGGAAATCTTATGCCAATAAGCATCATGTCCCAGTCAAAGATTACTTTTCAGATGAAGAAGATTGGACACAAATCAATTCTAAAGAAATTTTAGAAAAATAGATCAAGGATATGGAAGAAATGATAAAAGAAATGAAGTCCTTGATACAAGAAATACTAAACTCTGTCAAAATTGATAAAGGCGGGTTATAAGAACTGAAACTAGAACATATCTAAGAACAAGAGATGAACCACGGATTGGATGAATTGTTTGGTCCACAAAACCATTCCAAAAGGACATAAAAGGAAGCACATTCTTTGGTTCCTGGTGATCAATCAGTAATGACACTATATCATGACTGCAAAGGTTTAAATGATAGACTCATTATCACAGTGGATATCAGGGTATCAGGCTATAAGCCATATTACTTAGATGCATAGCTAGATACCGGAGCAATGTGTTCCTATGCTATATTTGGTTCCATACATGAATACTACTAACATCCTATTCAAACATACTTTATAGTTGTTAACAAAACAAAAATGCCAATCAAAGGATTTGTTCCATATTTCCATATTTATTTGAACGAAGTCAAAACAATTATAAATTTGTATAACTTTGACACATGATCTGATATCTTGCTTGGCCATGACTTTATCTACCTATGACAGTTGGAACTAGTGAAGTTACATTCACTGCCCAAGGGAAAATTATAACAATTCCAAGTAAAGAATAATATGAAAATAGAGTGCAAGATAGAATGCATGTTTCTGATGAAATTGAACTCTTTGTAGAAAATTTAGGCAGATTGAATAAAATTTTCAGGCATGCAAATTTTCAAGGGCTAGAAATCATTCATGATATCAAGCAAAAGATAGAAACTAATTGTACATATGTTTGAAACAACAATTATTCCAACAGAGGACAAACACATTTAGTAACCACACACACAAATAGATCAAAGATCAACACACCGATGTTTTGACGTGGTAAAACCCCTACGGGGAAACATCCACGACCCTAGCCAATGAGACCACTTGGAGCAGTTTATTAATGCAAATAAAAGATTACAGAGAGATTTTACAAGAGATTTTATCACAATCGATCATCGAAAAATGACCCTCCATGATATTTAAATAGAGATAATGCACCAATCTGGTGTTAATCCATGGATCAATGGTTGTTAAGATCGAGGAGAATATGAACTATTGGATCAATCTCTGTTAGGAACATATCGTGTGTTAACATCAATATTTTTAGGGTAAATTTTAGAGTTTGTCTAAGGTTTGAAAATTCATGCCATGGTCTTGGGAAGACCAAGGCATTCCAAAGTTGAGTCATGGTTTGTATAGGTCATTACATACTATCAAGGTGAATAAGTCATTTAGAGGGTCCATAGGTGGTTTGTCATCATGAAATATTTTTGCAAGGGACTTGTCTTGAGTCTAAGTCATATCCAAGTCATAATTTTAAAATGTAAAGTCTGGTCAAAGAATCATTTGTGGGCATAATCACATAAAAATTGTTAGTATAGGTGTTTTATGGCTATTTGTGGCATATGTACTTTGGAAATATCAAAATTGGACGCACTACGCAAGTCACTTAAATGATGCAAAAGGTCTTTTCAGCTCAAATGGGAACCTTTTCCCTCTCAAACCTCTTCACATCAAGTCTTATATATTTATCCATCATCCTTCACCCCTTTTCATGAGTTCTTGGCCTGCGAACTGGCTTCTTACCCCTCAGGAAAGATGCAACAAACTTATGCTACGAAAACCTTGTTCTGTGCTATGCATCTGCTGTGTAGACTCTCGCGCTACGCAAACCCCTCACTACACAAATCCCAGTGCTTATATCTTTGCTCCTCACCTCATATCCAGTCTCTAGCTATGGTAAACACATGTCAAACTTAACCATACATGCATTGATAGCCTACTAATTGACTTCCCTATCGCTCAGTGAATCTCTCATGCTATTTTGAAATAAACCCTAGCCTTGTTAAGCATGTTGTGCAAGCTTACTCGTTAGGTGTTGAGAATATCTCCCTCTTCCATGGGATCACATCCACCCTACAAAGTTATTCATTCAACCATGACATCACAGGAAAAAAAGAAGCATGGAGGAGGGAATGTGTTGAGGTATGAGTCATAGATCCTCAACTTGGTGAACTTGAACCTTACATTCAGAGTTTCTTTCAAGCAGGTTGGATGCATTAGATTCTATGAGAAAATTCAAGGATATAACCAACAACTGACAAATGAGTTTTCCCCCCACTACAATGGTGTCTTGACAACAATTTTTGGGGTCATCTTCCTAGTGTCATAGGAGTCAATAGTTGTTGCTACAAAGATCTCAATCCTAGGGGAAAGATGGTTTAAAGGTATACCTTTGGATTCTGCATTTTATATTGATTTCCTTAAGCCTAAATACATAAATCAGAAGATAGGAGCCACCATTCCTAGGGAATATGTGTTAGAGCCCTATGAGAAGTTGTTGAGGGTCATACAAATATATTTCACTTGTGAGGGTAGGTTTGATAGGGTCTACCAGTACCATGTGAGACTCCTCATGCACTTCATAGGAAAAAACCCTCTCAACTTGCCTTTTCACCTATATAGAAGCTTATGAAAGATGGAAGATAGGGTCCAATATAGAGTTGACCAACTTAAGAGAAGCCTATTCCATTTCTCCTTAGTCAAGTTACTAATTGTTGAAGAACTCAGAAAACTAAACAGGGAATGGGATTCATTCTTGTCCTCAACTATAGCATTTCTTACTTTCACTATAAAATATTTGAATCTAAATGGAATGAAATGCATAAGTCCTTAACCTTCATGAAATATATTACAATGGTGATGAGCTAACAATGTGTTTCTTGTCTTTGTGTATGTATCTCTTGTGTCTCTACTTACATCTCATTTTCCCTCTGTTTGAATTGATTTTTAAGAGTTAGAATTCATCTAAAGGGTGCTCTAAACTCAAGGAATTTAAACTTTGTCCTTTTCTTCCTAACTAGGTCAGAATTCATCTATATGGTGCTTTGATGTTTTTATTTGTTGCTTTCTTCCTCTTTCACACTCTATAACTAAATCCAAAAACTGAAGGTTTCATCCACCAAATTGATCCTCTATTCCTCTGTGAGGTTCTATTACCAAGAAATTAGTTTCATTTGTTTTCAAGATCTGACTCCATAGCCAAAAAATCATTCTTCTTCTCCTTGCCAACAACACTTTATCAAATTCACTCAAACCTTGAAACCCTAGCCATTGTTCTATCAAGAAAAACTATATGCTAGAGATTAAGTGAAAAGAGAGAGTCCCCTCTAGATTGGAAGGGCTAGTTTTCAGTCTTAAAGTTAGTTTGTAGGTTACCTGTGTAAGTTGTTTCCTTAGCCAAAACAATTTACTCAATGCTAACATTTTGGTGCCACTGTCGGGGACAAAATTGAAAATTTTCCTTGGGAAAGAATGACTAAAAGATTTAGATTTGATTCCTGAGGGTAACAGTGAATCAAACACCTTTATTGGCTGAACTAAATTTACCCTGGAGACTTCATTTAATAAGATCAGTAGCATAAAGTATTTTTAAATAATAAATCCTGGATCCCAAGAGAATTTATACTAGAAGGAACCCTGATCTATAACCTATAACATCTTTGTCTAATCTTGAGAAACTCTTACATAAAATAAAAGAAAGGACAATTGACTTAGTTTCTTACCTGGGCAGAAATCTATCTTTACCCAAAGACGGGGTAAAAAGCATTGATGACCTTGACTTGGATTTAAAATTTTAAAAAATGTTGTTCATATCCAGATCATAATCAAATTTGAATAAAATCATCTTTGATGAGAAGAAATTCCAATATTTGATTCCTAATGTCCCCATTAAGACAGTTCAGATAGCTCGAAATCCTCTTAGAGCCATGGCAGCTAGATTTTTTCCCCTTGTCTTAACTGCTTAGTTGCATGATTTAGCTCAAAATTATAATCGTAGAATCAAATCATATGATGTTGAAGAGTCTTGATATTTTGGTAGCTGCGGGAGGTATTAACCTCGATGTGCA
The DNA here is from genome assembly GCA_010110895.2 of Picea sitchensis. Taxonomy (NCBI): domain Eukaryota; kingdom Viridiplantae; phylum Streptophyta; class Pinopsida; order Pinales; family Pinaceae; genus Picea; species Picea sitchensis. The sequence goes on along the minus strand of SNQJ01S0005794.1, from coordinate 78,186 downwards.
ACCTTGACAAGACTATAATATTCCGAGAAGCAAGAGAAACCCTAAAAGCCTTGGACATAACCCTAGAAGACAATTCGGCTAAAGAGAATAATTAATATTGAGTTTTTAGTCTCCAGAATGAGAAATCAGCCCAAACATCTAAGAAAGAGTAGTATAAATACAGGATGCTAGAGCTCATTTGTACACACACAAATTGAAACTGTAGAAATCTAGTGCGCACTACARAAATTTAGGAAGTGCGCAAGTCTGGAGAGTAGTTGCAGCTACAACTACTGCAACTTGTATTTTCATTTTTAGGCTTGGAATTTTTCTTGGTTATGGTTTGKACCTTCTTCCTTGTGCGCTAGCTCTGGAGAGAGGTATGCTGGATCGATTGGCTATTGGTTCTAGGGTTTCTTCTAGAATTATTCTCTCTGTCAAGGTTAAGGTGCTCGGGGGTGGCTTCGGCCTATGGTTGGATGACAATATTGMTATATTTTCTATGGTGAAATGAGCACACCTATTTTTCTAACAGGTTATGGTCCCACACTATCTTCAGACAGTCTAACYGCTAGAATATAGATTGGGAGGATTTTCCCAGTTACAGTTGCAGTTGCAATCAAAGTTTTTTAATAGAAATGAAACCCTAACCCTCTTGTTTAGGCACCTTAAGTGAAGATATTGACCTAATTTATGGATAGCCTAGTGAGCCCTCGCCTAGCACACCTCTTGGTAATCTCATCAAGCTAATACTTTTGTCAGTTACAGTTGCAGTTGCAATCAAAGTTTTTTTGCAGCAACGAAACCCTAACCCTCTTGTTTAGGAACCTTAAGTGAAGAGATTGACCTAATTTATAGATATCCTAGTGTGCACTAGCCTAGCACACCTCCTGGTACTCTTAGCAAGCTAAGAAGTCAAGTTTGAGTTTTTGGTCAAAGTCAAAGGTTGACCAAGTCAAAGAAGTCATGACTTACTCTATGAAGTCAGAAAACAAGTTAGAAGAGGCTTCTAACTTCATAGCATGGAAGACAAGGATTGATCTCATCCTTGCAAAGAATAAAGTGTTGGATATCGTGAAAGGAAAGATCATGGAACCACAGTTTGAAGCGGGAAAAGAGAAGGAACCTCAGAATGTTGTAGTTATGGAGAAGTTCAAGGACAATGGCATCAATTCCATGAGTATCATAGTGGACTCTGTGAAAGACCACTTGATACCCTACATCTCTCATCTTGACTCATCTAAGAAGATGTATGATGCCCTAACTAACCTCTTCTCAGTCAGAAACATTGGACAAGTAATGAGTATGAAGAATGAGCTCTGTGACATTAAAATGAATAATGATGACAACATAACATCATTCTTGGTAAGAATCTCTCAGTTAAGAGATCAACTACAAGCTATTGAAGAAATCATTTCAGAAAAGGAACTGGTAAATATAGTACTTAATGGCCTTCCCAAGACATGGGATGCATTTTCCATAAGCATGAACACAAGAAAGGAGTATCCCACATTTGAAGAACTTTGGACTTGTTGTGCACAAGAAGAATCAAGGATTAGTGCAAAAGATAAATTCTAAAGAAAAGGTGATAATCAAGCCTACCCAACAAAGTTCAAGAAATTTAGGAATAAGAAGAAGTTTGACTCAAGGAAGAAACCAAATCAAGATAAGGATATGTCAAAAATACAATTCTTCAACTGTAAAAAATATGGTCACTACAAGAATCATTGTCCCGAGTTAAAGAAAAGGAAGGAAACAAACAAAGCAACAATTGCCAAAAAACCTGAACCCTCAAAGAAAGTCAAACAAGATGAAGCAGATTTCTTCTTCTAGTCAAGGTAAAATTGTTCTTTTGTAACATAATCCTTGTACATACCATGTATACATAGTTCATGTATATCTATTTCTTAGAAGATAAGATGGTCAGTGAAACAACACCTATGGAAGAATAACAAGATAAAGATTACTATTACGATGATTACAAGTCAAGCAATACAAATGAAAATATGAAGTATGTTGACAATCCTTGGTAACAATTCCTGTGGAAGCTATGATATAAGTAACGACTACCAGATAAGTCGAAATCATAATCAAACTTAGAAGTCAAAACATAAATCAAGAGGAAATTAGAAAAATACTTGTGACACTTTGCACAATGCAATAAGGATGCAGACAAAAGCGTGGACTCTCTTAGATGGAGGGAGATGATTACATAATTCCAAAAGAAGAGAATTCATTCATGCATAAAGAAAGGATTAGGAGGGAGCTGATCCTAAATTCTATGATCCATTAAGGATTATGAAGTATCTGTCCATGTTTCCATTAAAAATAGCAGCCATGATAAGCAACACGTGTTCAGTTTGACTCTAGAAGAAGTCTTCTTCGAAAAGAAGCCTTAAAGTATCCTTGGTTGTCCATATACATCCATGATCCTATGATGAAAGGAAGAAGTYGGAATCTTCAAGGAATGGAATCTATAGAAGACTCCACGGACCCAAAAGCTAAAGAGGAACATGAGGAAGAACATGAAGATTCCAAGAAATAAAGAAAAACCAGAACAACTAGTTATTATACCTAGAATCATAATACTACCAKCTTGATTTGAACCCACTAGAAGAAATCTGATGCAGGAGCATCACCAACAACAAGCAAGCGCAGAGGCGGAAGACAACTGGGACAAGCGCCAATGCATTTCAGTAGGTTGCAAAAGTGTTTTGAGATGTTTTGAAATAAATGTGCGGATGTTAATGTAATAGTTAATAGGAAGAACACTTAGGTATTGTAAATAGATCTTGAGCGATCCACTCTCATATGTAGTAGGTGAAGGCATTAATACATAATTAATGTGAGTAGGTAGATTTAAATGCATAATAGACATTTTAGAGCGTAGGAGGGAAAACCGACTATAGACACCCTCATCTTGGATCATTGTAACATGAGCATAATCAATCGAGCATAGAGCATAGAGAGGAGAAGAAGCAGAGAACCGTATTTGAAAGCACCCATGTACAAAAGTCCTGAATTAATACATGAAGATTTGATTCAGACTTATGGTGTTGTGATGTTCTCTGTGTATGCATGTTGAATGTTATGCTTAGTGTTGTTTTACCCTTTCTGCTATGCATTTGTTGTTTATGCTATGTATGTATGATTTCTTGTTGAATGTCTGAAATCTGAAGAGAGGGAGAGTAAGGAATGAGTTTCAATTGTTTCTCTGTCTGAGCAAGAGTTTTCCTGCAAGGAGTGCAATGAAATTTTCTACAAGGTGTGTGTTGACAGAATTCAGAGTTCGTCTCTGAAAGCCCAGGAGGGATAACATGATTGTTAAGCCCTAATATTGGCTCATTACCCCTTAATTGGGGAATATTAGATTAGTAATGTTATTTTATTTATGTCGTCTTTATGCCATTAGTTGTAATTTAGATTAGTAATACTATTTTATTTATGTCGGCTTTAGGCCATTAGTTGTAATTATACCTCCTAGTCTCCAATATATACCAAGGAGACATTTTCATTTTGAATCATCTTGTACTTGAACATTTAAGTGCGGTAAAAGGAGGTTGCCCCCTCGAAGAGGCTTATTATTTGAAATTGTCTCTTTTTCAAGGCGTTGAGTACTTTTTATGAGGTTTTTCTATGCTATATTGATATTTGGTTCCTAACATATGGTATCAGAGCTCAAGGTCTTGGGGTTTCGTTGCTACATCTGAGACACCGTGGAATTTTTGCTATAACTTTTTTTCTACAAAGTTTCAGAAGCAATGGCTTGGAGCATATTTAGAAGATGGATCAAGGTACGTTGGGTTAAAAATTCAACTCCTGAGGCCTTATACTTTCGTAGATATAGCCTGTACAAGATAGGGTTATTGAATCATCCTGAAATGAGTCACTGCGGAAGTTTCACTATAAAAACATTTATGTAACGTTTCAGACCCTGAACTCTACAAGCCATTTACAGAAATTAGTAATGTATCTGTGGTAAAAATTTCAGCATCTGGGTCATCTTAAATTTGTAGATACACCCTATGCAAGATAGGGTATCTGACTAGTCCTATTGACTAGTCTCAAGAAGGTGTTCTAGGTAAAAAAATCATAAATTCTTCCTAGAGTATACAAATTGAGTGAGACTGGTTGCATTGGATCGTGGACAGTCTGTAGTATTTTGGGTGTGAGTTTCAGAATTTTATATCAATTATTTTGTGTGGAACATGCTATACAAGTGAGACCTCCTGGAAAGGCCATAAATCGACAAGTTGTGGGGAAGTTACCATAAATTCCACTTGGCACATCCAATTTTGATCAGACCTGTGGCATCGCAGAGAAGAAATATCATAGAACTACATAAAAGAAAGTTTCATAGCCAGAAGGGCCGAAACTTGGGAGATACTACAGAAGAAATATTTTCTAGCAGAACCACCTCAAAATCAAGGTTCAAAAGTGACACTTGGCCAACGTGCCACCCAAAAAGGGAACTTCTACACCAACTAAGCCTCCAGAAAATCCTACTTGGACTCTTGATGAAGGTGAAGAAATGCGTAGGGACATGAATGATTTACAAAAGAAGATATTTACAAAAGATGAACTACAAGAGATGATGGAGGGTTTAAAAGGGGAGATCATGGAAGTATTGAAAAATTTCATAACAGAGAAGACACCTGAAAATGAAAATGCATCCCATGAAATTCATGATGTGGACACAAGGAAGGTGAATCAAGAATGGA
>SNQJ01S0005794.1:55207-73476 GCA_010110895.2 Picea sitchensis | reverse complement strand
TCTTGTACTTGAACATTTAAGTGGGGTAAAAGGAGGTTGCCCCCTCGAAGAGGCTTATTATCTGAAATTATCTCTTTTTCAAGGCGTTGAGTACTTTTCCTGAGGTTTTTCTATGCTATATTGAAGTTTGGTTCTTAACAAACACCCTACAAAATCCATGGAGATACTCTCCCATGGATGGGATGGAACAATAATTGGTGAGTATAGCCCCAATTTTATATTAGTGGGATTACAAGTAGAACACATCACACACCCCTTTACATATTTAGTTACAATTTATTTCATCTAAGGCCGATAACAAAACCTTTGCAGATGAGACATAGTTTTTCCTACCCCAAAATTCTGAGACATGAGAGAAGTGTGAGCTTCTCTTATTACATGGACTCGTTCACTTGTAGGAATAGATAGCTTTCCAATATGGTAGAGTAGTTTTCCCTACAGACAATAGTTCTCTACCTGTGCACCATGGGTTAGCTTCTCAAATACCTCTTTAAAATCTTCATCAACAACAAATTTTTCCACAAAGATATCATGAGATAAAGAAATATTCTTCAAAATAATAGAAGCGGAAATAGGAGGTCTAGAAAGCATATCAACTACCTTATTACTTGTACCCTTTTTGTATTTGATTACCAAATGAAATTGTTGAAGAAAACCCATCTGTCTGTAATGCCAAGATTGTTTCATCTTGGTTTGTGCTTGGAGATACTGAAAGGGATGGTGATCTATATGTATGATTGTTTCCTTCCCTAACAAGTAGTACTTCCATTTCCTTACACTTTTAACTAATGCATACCACTCTTTATCATATGTAGGATAGTTAACAACAATTTGGTTAAAAGTTTTAGAGTGGTAATAGATAGGATTACTATATTGCATAAATAATGCACCCATGGCGTATCCATTGGCATCTATCTCGATCTCAAAAGGCTATTGAAGATTCTATAGTGACAATAAAAGTGCAGTACAGATATTTTCCTTCAAAGTGTCGAAGGCTTTTTGTTTCTTTCCTCCCCACTAAAAAGTGTTCTTCACACTGGTTAAGGCATGCAAAGTAGCTGCAATAAATGAGAAGTTTTAAATGAACCTCCTCTAGTACTAGAATGCACCTAAGAAGATTTGTACTTCGGTTACACTTTTGGGCTCAAAACAATTTACAATTACATCAATCTTGGAAGGATCAATTCTCAATTGTCCTCCTCCTACAATATGATCTAAGTACACAAGTGCAGTCTTGCCAAATTCACATTTGGAAAATTTTACATACAACTTTTCCCTTTTCAAAGTATCTAATACATGTTTTACATGCCTTACATGTTCATCCTAACTAAATATAATAATGTCATCTAAATATACAATTACAAAATCATCTAGAAATGGCCTAAATACATCATTCATCACACGCATGAAGGTTGGAGAAGCATTACAAATCCCAAATGGCATAAATAATCAATCAAACAATCCCTATTTGGTTTTAAAGGCAGTTTTCCATGCATCCTGTTCTGCAACCCTGATCTGATGGTATCCAATGTGAAAATCCAACTTAGTGAAATAAACAACATTCTTTAATTGATCAATTAAATCATCTATACGAGGAAGAGGGTATCGATTTTTCACCGTGATTTTGTTTAAGGCTTGATAATAGACACACATTCACCATGTTCCATCCTTCTTTGGAACCATCATGATCAAAGAACCACAAGGAGATGAACCGGGCTTGATGACCCCTTGATCCAATAAGCCTTGTACCTGCTTTTTTATCTCTGTCATCTCTACAACTGACATCATGTACATTCCCACATTAGGAAGAGGAGAATCATGTTGAATATGTATTTCATGTTGGATTTCCCTCTTAGGAGGTAATCCATTGGGTTCTTGAAAAATATCATCATACTTATAAATAATATCAATTAATTATTTCTTATGAGAAGGATCACATCCTTGGAAGGCGTTGGATTTTCCGACATCCTTTTCCCTTATGACCATAAGTACATATCTCTTATTAGTGTTTATGAGTCTCTACATTTTCCCTACACTAAAAAGTGTGGTGCTTACCCTCATGTTGTGGGCTCTAACAATATATTCCACTCCCCCTTTAGTAAGGTGATATTTGTCCTCACGCCGAAAGAATATTGTTTTCCTATCATAAAGATAAGGACTCCCTAACACTATGCCACATATTTCAAGTGATACAACATCCATATCCACTTCATCAATCAACTTTGAAGCAATAGCAAATCTGACCCTACAATGCTTGGTGACATTAAGTTTTTCTTTATCACATACCCAACCAAGAGGATAATGCTTTGGATGTGGTTTAGTTTTAAGACCCATATTTTTGACAAGTGCTTTAGATATCAAGTTTACTTGGGAACCCAGATCAAATAATGTATCTATTTTAGTGTGCTTAGATACAAATCTTATGTGAAACAATTCATTCCTCTTTATTTCATCATCATGAGATTCATTATTGGAATTTGAACTAGCATGAAGGGAATCTTTACCGTGTACTCCAACCAATGTGATATTTTTTTCGTCTCCTGAATCGAAACCAAGATCTTGTTGCATTGTAGCAACAACCTTTGTCTTCCCCTTTCCACCGAATTGTTTCGGTCTTTTCTTTGGATGTAGTTTCCAATAGTGTTCATCATCGTGATCATTCTTCTTGCAATGAGTGCAAGATAGATTGCATTCTTCCCTCTTGATAGTGGCAGTCTTTTTTTCCTTCCTTTTAAACTTTTTAAACTTCTTATGTGGGAGATTGGAAGGTTTCTTTGTGGGATCTTCTTGAACATGCTTTCCCATATTCTCAAGGTGAGTGGCTTGCACACAAACTTTGTCAAGACTGGTGGGGTTAAACAATAGTAAAGTATGATGACTATAACTGTGAAGTGCATTGATATACTTCATTAAAGTTTCATAAGAATCTAAAGGAATGTTTAATGCAAGAGATTTCTTCCTAAATTTATTCATGAAAATTTGTACAGTTTGACCTTTATTTTGTCTTAAAGTTTGTCATTCCATCATTTCTTTATGTAAATAACCCGATGGATAAAATTGCTTCATTTTTGTTGATTTAAATTCTGACCATGAGGAAAGAATATTACCACACTTACTTATGTCCTGAAATTTGATCTCCCACCATACGAGAGCAGTTCCTTCCAACCGAAGAGAGGACAATTTCACTTTAACTTCCTCTTCATCAATCTATTGAACACGACAATACACTTCAACCTATCAGATCCAATTATCTAGCTTTTCAGGATTAGCATCTCCATTAAACATAGTTAAAGTAAATTTTACATCAAGCTTTAACAATGGTTTCTTAAAAGAAGATTGTTGGCTAGAATGATAAGAATGATCAGAGGAAGAAGAGATATAACTCGATGGTGAATATGGAGGCTTAGGAGGGTCTCTTCCAGCCTCTTGATTCATTGATGCATTATCATATGCTTGTGATTACAATTTCTTCTCGTAGTTTCCAGAAATTCACTTGACCATTTTTGACATGTGATAAAATACCATATGGAAGTTTTTCTCTTGTTCCTCACCCTTGTCCTCTTCATCCATTTTCTTCCTTCAGGGTGCATGGAAAATTTTTGGGTTGAAAGTCTTAAGTGTTCCCTCACCCTATTTATTCTTGGCCCTAGTAAGCATTCACACTCAACAATTCAAGTCAAAGATTACTTCTCTGATACCAACATGATCTGGGATCTTTTCATCGATATGACTTATTAAAGAATTGAATTAAATGATCATAAAAAAGAAGTGAAACATAAAGAAGTAATAACTCAATAATGAAGAGACATATTCATCAGATTTGAACACAAGAAACTTGATAACGGAGTTCATCCTTGGTAGACTATGTCTATGTGTCCTGCTCTCAAATGGGTAGGCCTTTTATTAACTCAGCAAAATAATTTTTCAAAATACATAAGTATACCTCATTCTGGAGTTAAGCTGTAGAAGCTTTGCTCAGATAAGAAAACAAACATCACCACTAAATTTGTGGCATAAGATTACCCAAAAATCATTGTCTCCATGCCTCAATCTGACTTTGGCACTCCCAGGCCCAAGAGAAATATCGTCTCGGTTTCCATGCCTGCAACCTGCATTAATGATAGTACTCCTGCATTGAATTTTGTGCCCAGTATAGACCGGTGCCTTTCCCCCGTGCATTGGGAAATTTCAATTTTTAAATAAAAAAACTCAGCAAGTTGAACGATGTGACCATTTGGGCCAAATGGTTGGCGGAGGGTTAATTAGGGTGTTGGTTCCCGGAGATTTGGGGTTCGAATCCCACTGACCCCTTTTTAATGTGAATTTGTTTGACAATTTAGTTTGGTGGGGGTCTGTCAGACCGACCGCCGAAAAATGAATCGGCCAGTCGGTACTCGTCGTCAGCTCCACCCTATACATATATGTCTATTGCGTTGATTCTGGTCCCTAGATCCGGCACCGACCAATCTGGTGGCCATACCTTCTTTTTTTTTTTGGTTTATTCGTACCCAACTCTCATTGGGAAAATTGTGGGTGCCACGTGGTTCCTCGTTATTGTTCCATGTGGCACCTCCCTATTGGTTGCTCGATACACAGTAAACTACCCATGTGGTGCTGACATCACCCTGTCACATGTCTTCCACGTCCTCATCTTGCCACATCACATGTCGGGTGGTTGTACAGTTTGCCACATGGCTATATAGACTATCATGTGGCACTTTTCCATTGGTCCATGGACTAACCAAAAAATTCCAAAATCGAGTGACACATGGCAACCTCTAGTGTTGCCACATCATCATGACATGTGTCACCCTCTACGTATGCCACGTACCCTGTACGGATGTTGACATCATCATACTTATGCTTACGTCAGAAGTATGGATGTTGACTCATCCCTATTGACTAGGCTAGGTTGACCAAAACTTTGACCACGAATATCTTTCTATCAGTAAATTTGTTTGATAAGCCATTTACGTTGTTGGAAATCTTGTGACGCACTCTTCAGGATGATGCCTATTTCACTAAGTTTTGAGGACTTTTAATGTGTTCCCTTTCTCTATCGGCTAAGGCCATTCTGAGCTTCCTGAGGTGCTTCTATGAATTCTGAGTTATCCTTAGTCTTCTCTGGATCCTTTTTGGATCAATGAAAAACAAGCAGAAATATTCCTTCAGATGAGTGATGAATTTTCCAATTCAAATATTGATGATGAGTGTTGTTGTGAAGAGGAAGAATATGCAACTGTGTTCACAAATGATGTCTTTTTTCAAAATCATATTGATGGTAGAGATATAGTGCAACTCAAAAATAACATCATTCCCAAGGGCTTGGTCCCATTAGAAAAGGTTTTTGACAACAACGATGTAGCCATAAATCCTAAAATCACTGCAAATGATGAGGACATAGAAGATTGTAACATTAGGACTCAGAAAAATTCCAATATCATCAAACTGTCCAAGACACTCATTCCATAAATCAAAGAGAGGTATATCAGCCTAATGAAAGATTTCCCTGATGTCTTTGCATGGAGCTATGAGGATTTAAAGGTCTATGGTACTAAGGTATTTCAACATGTAATTCCAATCAAGGATGATCACAAACCTTTCATGCAAACGTTTAGAAGAATTAATCCTCAACTACTACCATTGATTGAAAAGGAGGTAAGGAAGTTTTTTGATGCCAAAATTATAGTGTCCTTAATATTTTCCAAGTGGGTGGCTAACCTACTGCCTGTCAGGAAGAAAAGTGGTGAGATCAGGTTGTGTGTAGACTTTCATAATCTAAACAAGCTCTCAAAGAAAATTATCCACTTCCTAAGATGGATTACATTCTGCAAAAGGTGGTTGGATCTTAGAAAATATCAATGCTTGATGGTTTCTCTAGATACAACCAAATCATGGTACATCCTGATGATCAAGAGAAGACAACTTTTACAACACCTTGGGTCACCCTCATATATGCCAAAATGCCTTTTGGGATTATGAATGCAAGGGAAACCTTCCAAAGGGCCATGGATATAGCCTTTGTTGATGAGAAAGATAATTTTATTTTCATTTACTTAGATGATATCACTGTATTTTCATACTCTGATGATGACCAGCTTAAACATCTAAGCACAAATTTTCATAAATGTAGGAAGTTTGGCATCTCATTGAATCCCCAAAAGTCCAATTTTGGAATGCAAGAGGGAAAATTTCTTGGTCACATATTTTCAAAGGAAGGGATAAAGATATACCCCAGCAGAGTAGAATCAATTCTGAAGATTGGCACACCCAAGAGCAAGAAGGAGGTACAATCTTTCCTAGGAAGAGTAAATGTTTTGAGAAGGTTTATCCCTAACTTGGCTGAGATCATAAAGTATATCATTAACATGCTCAAGAAAGACAATGAGATAAAATGGACTCCTGAAGCTAGGAAGTCTTGTGAAGATATTAAAGTGGCACTGACCAAAGCTTCAATGTTGGCCAGTCCAAATTTTGCAAAAGACTTTATCTTGTTTTCTTTTTCTTTAGAACACACCATTGTTGTTGTCTTGTTGCAAAAAGACAAACAAAACTTTGAAAGTCCCATAGCCTATTATAGCATAAAATTGAGAGAATCCCCATTGAGGTATGGCATCATGGAAAAGTAGGCATATGCATTGGTGAAGGCCCTCAAAGAATTCATAATGTATATCTTGCATTCCCATATCATTGCTTATGTGCCTAACAATTTTGTGAAAGAAATTTTGACTAAGCCTGATCCTGAAGGTAGAAGGGGAAAATGGATAGTTGTGTTGTTGGAATATGACCTCAAGATCAAACCTAAAAATCTAATTAAAGTTTAGGGACTTGCAAATTTGATGGCACAGTCCAATTGTGAGGTCTTGGGAATTAATTTCATTGTTGATTTGTCAGCAAATTTAGGAGAAGAGACAGTCTCACATGTATCTCAGAAATTCCTTGATTCTCCATGGTATGCTGACATTATTTATTTATTAAGAAATTTACAAGCTCCTCCTGAATTAAGAAAAACCATAGCCATATTTTTAAAGTTGAAAGAAACAATTTTTTTCATTCTAGACCACTCTCTGTATTGGAAAGATCCAGGTGGGATCTTGCTAAATTGTTTGTTGGAAGAAGAAGTGAAAAAATATATCAAAGAGTTTCAAAAAGGTGATTGTGGAGAGCACCATTATTGGAAGACCACTGTGCATAAAATACTAAGGGCAGGGTTCTATTGGCCTAGTATTTTTTCTGATGTGTACAAGAAAGTTTCAAGCTATCATGAATGCTAAAATTTTTATGGAAAAAGAAAGTTGCAGCCCTTACCTTTAAAACCTATCTTTGTTGAAGCACCATTTAGGAAATGGGGCCTTGATTTTATAGGAGAGATCCATCCACCATCCTCAGATCAGCATAGGTGGATACTAACGGCCACAGACTATTTCACCAAATGGATTGAGGCAATTCCCACAAGGTAAGCTACTACTAATATTGTTATCATTCAATTTTTAGAAAGAAATATTTTTTCTAGATTTTGTTGTCGAGTCAAGATAATTAATGATAATGAAACAACATTCAAGCCCAAAATAATGGAGAAATTTTGCATTGACTATAATATAACTCTTCTCCATTCCACAGCTTATTACCCACAGGGTAATGGGTTGGCCGAGTCATCCAAAAAAAGCTCGACCATAATTATTAAGAAGCTTCTGCAGGAAAAAAAAGAAATCTTGGCACAATAAGATTATCTATGCACTATGGGATGATATATCTCCACCAAAAGGTCTATCGCTACATCACCCTTTTAGATTATATATGTTACAGAGGAAGTCTTTCCTAACTCATTAGGACTACCAGTGATGAGACTGTTGCAAGAACAAGAAGTTGAACCAAATGATGCTCAAAGGAGGATAAATAAACTAATCTGTGTTCAACAAATGAGACAACAAGTTCTCAACAACTCACAACGACATCAAGACAAAATGAAAAGAGCCTTTGACAGGCATACCAAGGAGGATGATTTAAAGGTGGATGATTTGGTGCTGAAGTGGGATACAAGGAATGAATACAGAGGGAAGCATGGGAAGTTTGATCATCTTTGGTTGGGACCATTCAGGATTATTGCATACCATGGGAAAAATGTTTATTTGCTCCAGGATCTAAATGGAGATCTCATTGGTGGAGGACCCGTGAATGGAAAGTTGCTCAAACACTATCTTTCTTCAAAAAATTCAATCTTTCCATTTCATTGTAAATAACCATTTATTTTTTTAGATGAAGCATTCGAAGTCAATAATCAACAGAAACTTGAAGCCTGGAGTGAAGGCCCTAAGTTTATGCTAAGTTTATTTAAAGTTAGGTCAAGAAAGTCTTGTCAATTAGTTTGTTTGTCATTTTATATTTTTTGAGTCAAATAAAGCCCAATGGTTAGGAAATTGGTTTGTTGTTCTTTGCTACCTCACTAGGAGGATAACATCCCCATTGGAGCCAAATGTTAACATCAATATTTTTAGGGTAATTTTTACAGTTTGTATAAGGTTTGAACATTCATGCCATGGTCTTGGGAAGACCAAGGCATTCCAAATTTGAGCCATGGTTTGTATAGGTCATTACATACTATCATGGTGAAGAAGTCATTTAGAGGGTCCATAGGTGGTTTGTGATCAAGAAAGCTTTTTGCAAGGGACTTTCCTTGAGTCTAAGTCATATCCAAGTCATAATTTTAAAAAGTAAAGTCTTGTCAATGCATCATTTGTGGGCATAATCACATAAAAATTGTTAGTACAGGTGTTTGATGGCTATTTGTGGCATATGTGACTTGGAAATATCAAAATCGGGCATGTGCTAAGCAAGCGCGCTGCAAAAGTCACTTAAATGATGAAAAAGGTATTTTCAACTCAAATGGGTACCTTTTCCCTCTCAAACCTCTTCACATCAAGTCTTATATCTTTATCCATCATCCTTCACCCCTTTGCATGAGTTCTTGGCCTGCAAACTAGTTTCTTACCCCTCGAGAAAGCTCTAACAAACTTCTACTATGAAAACCCTGTTATGCGCTACACATCTATTGTGTAGACTCTCGCACTACACAAAGCCCTTACTACACAAATCCCAATGCTTATATATATTCTCCTCACCTCATATCCAGTTGCCAACTATGGTAAACACATGTGAAATTTAACCATCCACACATTGATAGCCTCTTAATTCACTTCCATATCACTCAGTGAATCTCTCATGCTATTTTGAAATAAACCCTAGCCTTTTTAAGTTGGTTGTGCAATCTTACCCGTTAAGTGATGAGCATCTCTCAACCCTATCCATTGGATTTTGGACCCCACAATTGATTGAAGTAGATAGAAATGAAGGAAATTACACATGCATATACAACACCCATGCATGGATAGTATAAGTCATGCAGGTTCTGATGGTATGTGGCACGTCACGTGGATCCTCACGATTGAGGAGAAATGAATTTTTGAAGATGACAATGTGAATTGAAGAAGAAACTACATGTCAGACCTAATGTTAAAAGGAAGTGACATAAAGGGTATAAATACATCTCATTATACATTCATTTTTTAACGCACACAAGTTTATTAATGAACAAGGAGATATAAGTCGAATTTATGAGGAAATATGAAGTAAAGAAGGATGAATTTCAAGGGAGGATGAAGTCTTTTGGTGATGTGTTCTAAGGTGTTCTGGGTAAAATAGTCATAACGTCTTCATAGAGAATCCAAATGAAGATAGACCAATTGCATTGGAAATCGTTTCTTGTGTACGAATTTCAGAATCTGATGTTAAATATTGAGCGTGGGGCATTATGTACAAGTTTGTTCTCCTGAATAAAACAAAATTGAATAAGGTCTACCATTTTCTCTATAACTACTTATATGGGAGGATTCAAGGAGTGAAACTTGGAGGAGTTTCATAGAATACATTGCGTAATATTATATATAGGATCATAGTATTCCAAGAAGTGAATAATTTCATAAATTTAATAAGTCTCATGAAGCATTATCAGGTTTTATGTGATGGTTGGTTGGTGGTGATAATTTAAAGTTTTATTATCTCTCATATATTCTCGGGTGGAAGGAAGGGGCAAGGATGGAGAGGTCAACCCTCTCTTTATATTGGAGGATTGTATATTCCTTTTGGAGGTTTATCCCTCCGTTTTTATTTGGAAGTTGTAGCTACCTTTGGAAGTCATTACTTCCTTTGAACAATAATACATGATTACTTCTTATATACTATGCATGGTGTATTGGTGTATCTCTTATACTATTCTTCATTGTTCATTGGATAGTCTTCATTGTTCATTGGATATAAATTGAATACATGATGTGATTGAAGTACAAGTTCAAAAATACTAATTTCTCTAAATATTGGTTCACCACCCTCTCAGTATTTCCAACAATTGGTATCAGAGAAGGTTTCCTTCAGTACATTTTAACCACTGGAAGGAAGATCATAAGCATAAATGGAAGACAAAATTCCAAATGGGATTCCACCATTTGATGGAAGAAATTTTGAATACTGGAGTAATAGAATGGAAACTTACTTGAAATCTCTTGGCACAGATGTTTAGTTCTCAGTTGTTTCAGGATACAAGGCTCTGAAGAAACCAAGGACTGCAGCTTAGAAGGAAGCAAGACGGAGAAAAAAATTGGCAATGGATAATATCCTTGATGGATTGATTGATTAATTAAAATCTAAGGTGGGATCATGTGCATTATCAAAGGAGCTTTGAGATAAGCTACAAGATATTTATGCAAAGGCAAAAGAAAAAGAAGTTGAAGCAAGTTACAACTCACATGTCAAATAAATTCTTAGAGGTGCGTTCTTTTGTTTTAATTGTGATGGAGTAGGACATATTGAACATGAATTCCCTTATCCAAAAATTGAAATAGATGATACTGAGGAAGAAGAAGAGTCAATGAAGAAGAATACAATTCTGAAATAGAAGAAGAAAAAATGGTTCAACAAGAAGATGAGAATTTTGAAAAATTGATTCATGTTGAGATTGAAAATAACAAGCTAAAAAACACACATAGAAAACTAAGAAGTGAATTGGGTAGTTGTGAAAAGAAAATTGAAATCCTGAAGAAACAATTAGAAGACTTTGAGAAACTAAGACAAGAAACCATTTCCTTGAAGACTCTACTCGAAGAAGCAAGAATAATAGAAGAAGTAAGAAATGTCCAGATGATGAAGAAAGAAGAAGATTATGAGAAACTTGAACAAGAAGTTGTCTCATTAAGGAAGAGATTAAGAAACTCTCAAGTGCCAAAAGACTTAACACATATTGGATGCATAGGTGAAACTTCATATAAAGAAGATACAAATGCCAACAAAAATATTGAAGAAAAATCCACATAGACAGTTGATGAGAAGTGGACCAGGATGCCAGAAAGAAGGAATGATTACAGAAGAGATGAATATCCAAGAAGACATCCTACCTTCAGAAACCAAAAAATCTTCACTCAGTATGAAGGAAACTACAAAAGAGTAGATAGTGAACCCATATGGACCACACCACAAAGAACATCACTTACTCCCATGTATCAAAATTTCTCTCTTGGACATTGTTATACTTGTGGAAATTTTGGACACAAGGCAATCAATTTTAGAATCAATGAAAGGAATAACTACACAAGATACATGAATGGTGCGAATAGTAGATATGGAAATGTTCGCATACCTGTCAACATAAATTATAATCCATTTGACCCATTAATGGATCAAAATATTGTATGCTACAAGTGCAATAATCTTGGTCACAAAGCACGATATTGCAGAGAGATGAAGCAATATAATCCTATGCCAAATGTCCATATGCCAACCACAATATGGAGAAGGAAAGAGATTCCAAACAATGAAGATAGTTGAATAGCATTGACCGTTGAATAATTTAAAGAAGAAGATGAATGGTACATAGACAGTGGATGTTGTTCACACATGACCGGGGATCAAGACAAATCCATCATCTTGAAGAGAAAAGGTGGAAATGTTGCATTTGGAGATGACTCATCTTCCAAAATACTTGGAAAAGGTGTATTAGAACTTGGAATAAAAAATGTAAAAGCAAAGAATATCAGAAAAAATGTAAAAACAAAGAATATCATATTTGTTGAAGACTTGAAGCATAATCTCCTCAGCATTAGTAAAATGTGTGATCAAGGATATACTCGCACGTTTGACTCACAAAGATGCAAAATCAAAGAATAAGGTTCAGGAAGATTGGTTGCAATTGCAACAAGAAGACTGTTATCGAATAAATCGGTAGGTGCGGACACTAATTGATCTCCCTAGATCCACCTATATCTAGAACAAAACACACCAGAACATGACGCTTTCCTTAAGTTTTAAATATTGAATTTACTAAATAAAGAGGGATAGGTGACATACTGTTTAAATGCCACTTCCTCTCGCCATCGCCATCCTAGCTATGTTCCAACACTCATACAATGATGATCCCACAAAAGAACGCAACTAACCAAAGTGATAGTAATAGCATAAAATCAATATAAACCTATGTATGTGATCAAGGAATCATACAATAAAACACAACAAGATTTATAGAAAAGAATCATATTAAATGTGAAAGAGAGATTACGACCATGGCCTTGATGTCGTAAGGTCCCTTCCAACTTTCCTTCGTTCCCCACACACTTCCACTCCAAGAATTTTGAGAGCATAGATCTGATAATATTCACAATCTATCTTGACAAAATGGCTCATCTAGCCAAGCTAACAATCTCCAAAGCTCAATCCAATCCAAGCTAATCCCAAAAGCTACAAACTCCAAAGCTCAAAAGCTAATCTCATCCAAGCCAAATTTCTCCATGAGAGCTCCTCTCCTTTTATAAGCTAAAGAGGATAAGGTGAGGAGGTTAGGATGATCCCACCAAATCATGAAAGTGAGTAAGATCCAAACCATTCGGATGCCACCTCACCATGGAAGTTTCTCCTTCTAGAAGCATCGAGAAGATGCTCGTTTTTCCCATGTATGAGCATTCTCGCACACTACCTATAGAGAAACCTATGAACCTATTGCAATCCATCTATGGTGCATCCTATGATAATCAGACATTCTCATACCCTGCCTATATAGCAACCTGCGAACAACCTCTTTAATAGGGTTTTTACAAAGGAAAATGCAACTTCTTTTCTCAGGAAAAGTTCTTCTCCCTTCTTTCTTCAAGAACTCAGGCCACTGACCCCTATGAAGGAAACATATAGGTTTACATCATTAATGGTCATAGGGATGAAGAAAATAATGTGTAATAGAGATCCCCCCAAAGTATGAAGTTAGAACAGAGTGATAGCTGAAATACTTTGTCGAGTGTGTGTAGGGAACAAGGAACAGTCGGTCGGAAACCTGGCAACAAACAAGGAAATATAGTACAATAATATATCACCACTGAGGTAGGAATTCCCATACTTAGAATACAAATGACTTGGATCATAAATGTCGACATGCGAAGATCCATGTCAAGTAAGACAATTCATGGCCACCAAACATGCACTGTGGATCCATGCCAATATGACTCAAATCTGAATATAGCCACCAAAAAATACACTGTGGATCTATGTGTTAAAGACTCAAATTTGAACATAGCCACGAGACATACAATGTGGATATATCCAACAGTACAAACTGAATATACTCCAATGCAACCTGAATCTGTCAAAAAGGATCCAAGGTCTTCATCTCCACCACTTTATAGTATGAATCTAACCATGCGGATACATGTGTTGAAGTTGAACATGGTAGAAACCACTTGATTACCGATCAATGATGAGAACTGTTAACAAGTGCGATATAAATCACCATTAATGTCAATGACTCCCAAAGTACTCTAGTACAATCCAACGAATGTGAGTTAATGAGCTGAAGTCAAACACTCAGCGGAATCTCCCGATCAGGGGTCAATAATGAAAACCCATTGTTGAAAGCGAGGAAACCTTCCATTGAGGCATGAAAGTTCTAAGGTACCAATTAGTTTCTAAGTCTAATTCTTGGATAATGAATTGAAGTCAACAAGAAAAGACTCATCACAAGAGGGCCTTAATGTATCCCACATCAATGACACGAAACAAGTAACAAGATTTGATGTAGATTAGAGTAACAAGTGATTCAGGACTGACTCAGGGATGGTTGACGCAATAGAAGTCTTAAAGACTGCAGACATGGCCGACGTAATAGAAGGCTTTCTGGGTTGAACTTCTCTTTGAACATATTGATGACACGACAACTATCTTGGAAAATATTGACTCAACAACAGGGATCATAGACCAATTTGTAATCTTAAAAAGGAGTATGACCAAGAGAGGAGTGGTTTTTCCAACCTAGACACAAAGATATTGAAAGGGTGTCATGTTCAAAGGTGACTCTTCCATGGAATACAAGTTTAGACACATTTCTTTCCCAATTTTTCACCCACCATTTCTAGCGAGTACCTCTTTATTTTTACGCAAGCTTGAGGAGGATAACATATGCTTGTCAATTTAAGATCATCCTTCAGATGAGTCCCTCAGAGTATGTTTAACAAACCCTGAGAAGGAGTGGTTTGGTCCCATATGGGCCTTTTGATGTTTGTTTAACGAGTCCAAAGAAAGAAAACTCAGGGGTTTTTCATGTTTAGAGAGTCTGAAAAACACTTAAAGAGAACTCTCTCAGTTCTTTTTTCGTAAAGTAGTCTGATGAGATCGAAAAAGAGATAAACTATTTATCAACATACGTTTTCTTCAAATACTTTAACGAGCATGAAGAGAACAAGGTCACTCGACAATCTTTTCATGTTTAGAGAGTCTGAAAAGAGATTAAAGGAAACTCCAGGGGGTTCCTTTTTCGTATAACCTTTACGAGTCTGAAAAAGTAATAAAAGTATACTCGGTTACATTCTCACTTATTTACGAGCATGAGAAAGAACAAATACTAAGCTTGGTAACTTATTCTCATGTATTTACGAGCATGAGAAAGAACAAAGACTAAGCTCATGATTGTTTTTATTTTTACGCAAGTGTTAAAACAAAACAAAACTATGCTTGGGATAGATTTTATTTTTACACAATCTTCAAAACTAAACAAACTATGCTTGGGCCTGGTTTCATTTTTATAAAAACTTGAAGCAGAGGAAGCTATGCTTGGGCCTAGTTTCATTTTTACACAAGCTTGAACCAGAGGAAACTATGCTTGAGGTAGGTGGTTTCATTTTTACACAAGATTGAACCAAAGTAAAAACTACGCTTGAACTTCCCAATGCATTATCCATGAATTTGCATGGTTGGTACTTAGCCCCCAGCTTAAGAAGCTAGCGGCTCAACTTCAGCATGAAGTCCAGAGGCTGAGGCAAATGCCCCCCAAGCTTTGTTTCATCCAACTACAAAGGAGAATGAAATGAAGCTTCAAATACTAGACGAAGGACTTGACTCAAATAGAGAGGGGGAAAACTATTTCATTTTTTAACCAGATTGACATAGAAACAAGAACTATGCTCGTAACCTCTGTTTCATTTTTTAACGAGGTTTCCACAGAGATGAAAAAAATATCCTCGAAAGTGTTTTCATTTTTTAACGAGCTTGAAATTAGAAAACCATGCTCAAAGATCTATGTTTCATTTTTTAATGAGGTTGCCTCAGAGATGAAAAAACTATCCTCAAAGTCTCTCTTATTTATCATGGATTCCAAGAGGACAATGATCCTGAATGACACCATGTCAAGGGACAAAACTTGGTCATGGATTCCAAGAGGTCTTCATTGGAAGGAAGAAACACACTCTGGAAGGACACCATGTCGAGGGTCGCGACAGGAGTAAAGAGATCAGGCTCTAATAACCCTATCAAAGAGATCACCATGTCAACTACTGGATCTAATTCATCAAAAGTTGAAGCCATGGGCGACAACACCACATAATTGACATGTGGTGGGGGTGATACCGTCTACATATAAGAACCATTTAGGGAGGCAATCTAGTCGGGGCCAATGAATGAATGTTGATCAACAGTCACAACTCATCCATCGTGAGGGAAAGATATCACACGAAAAAGAGTATACACAATAGCTTTCATGGCATAGAAMTGATCTCGCCCAAGGAGTAAAGAAAAATACAAGGGGTATTGTACTACCATGATGTCAATAAAGACATTTTTCCCTCCCAAAGTTACAGGAAATTGAGGAAGGGTCCCTAAAGGTTGACTAGTTCTTCTGTTAAAAGATAACAGATTTTGCGTAACTGGCACAAGTTGAGGAAAACCCAAAGCTTGCAAGGAAAAAGAGGACAAAATGCTAACATACGCACCTTCATTTATCAATGTCTGAGGAACGCCCCGACCAAAAACTTGCACTGTAATATAGAAAGGAATGTGAGAGGGAAGACGAGGTCCAGTTAGCACACCCCAATTAAAAAGGATGGCCTCATTACTTGGAGGGGGTTTGAAGGGAGAAGGAGGAATACCCCCGGACATGGTAGAGTCTGTATCAACGAGAAAAATGTGGGCAGTATCAGGTTTACTCTCGAGCGGGAGAGTAGGATCGATCGATGGCGAGATCGGATCGACCACTTGGGTTGCATTCTCCAAAGGGAGAATGGGATTGACACTTGGAAAAGGATCAACCATTTGGATTTCACTCTCTAACAGGAGAGTGGGATCAACCGAGGATGGGATCGGATCGACCACTTGGTCTACTAGTTCAACCAAGGACATGACCAGATTGACCACTTGATCAACCAGACTGACTGACATGGGAACTAGATTGAGAATTCCATCAACTATAGGTGGGTTGAGAGAAATCTTGTGATAAGCAGCTGGAAGTTGAGGCTGTGAAATAGTCATGTCTTCCAGGAATTTCGAGGTTTCTTCCATATGAGGGAAAAGATGAGTTAGATGACGCCCTTTGCATAACATACACGGGAACTTGGCTCTACTTTTATTCTTCCCAACTGTATCGTGACTAGTCGACAGGAAGTCATCAACATGTTGTTCAGAGGCTAACGACATGGGTTGGTGAGGATGCGTAGACCATGCTTCTATAAACATGGATAGACCAGGGCAATCTTTAAGAAGATGGATACCCTTACAAAGCCTGGAAGGGTACTTGAGCTTACGGGTTGTTGGGGTGATCATGACATCATCAACTCTCCCAGCACGATTAACAGTAATTGGTTGTTTTCCAACATGTTTGACAGTGGTTGGAAGCTTTGAACTTTGTTTATCTTTCTTCTTCTTAATCTTCCTTTTATTCTTCTTCTTATTCACCGGGTTACTAGCTTCAGAACTTTCACTCGACGAAGAAGATGAAACGGAAGGCGACCTTGGAAGCAAAGACGGTGAATAATACCTTACTCGTGAAGAAGGTGAAGGATCAACATGAGGTTGATTCTCATGGGGCGAAGTGCTTGTGACTGAAGCACTAACTACATTCGGGATTACCTGAGTGGAAAACAACCACACCGACAATCCAATAGTGAGACTTGGAAGGATCAAAGTAGCGACGTGAGGAGGACTAATGTTTCTTAAGAAGGAAAAACAAAAGGTTCCCCGGGAAAAGGAGTTCCTTCATTGGTCATTTCGGGAACTGACGCCATTAAAAATAAAAATCCAATCTAGAGTCCACTAGGGAAAAAAAACAACACACGTTAAAAATCTAGTAAGAAAACAAGCAAACAATACCTTCTCACAATGAGAACACTAGTTGGTGGTGAAATCCAACGTCACGAGAACAAAGTAAGAAGGGGTTGAGATAGACCGGGTGGAAAAGTTATGTTGACGACCTAATTAACGGACTTATGCCTTGGTGCAAGCTCCCACACATAATCACGGGTATACCCTCCAAGGAGCCCGAGTGAGTTTGGCCAACATTGATTCCAAGTACCGTGAAGAATTTCCCCTCCACAACCACCTCATGTAAAGAACCTAGAGAGATAGGCCACTAAGGTTATCGATTACTACAGTGATTCCTGGGGAAGAAGTCAACAGTCTGATCCATGCGCAAAGGTAGGATATCTAGCCTGAAATCAACTTGAAAGGATTCAACTCATAATTGTGGGTATACCTTCAAGTGACCCCCATAATACGCGCAATCTCTACACCAAGACCAACAAAGCAGGGTGAGTAACTCTGCCAGTCTTAATGCAACCTCGTGATTGACCCTTGTGTGAGAAGGGCTTCCTAGGAAAAAATGTTAATAAGTGGATTTAAGTCTCCCTATCACAAGATACTATGTTTGTTTGCAGCTTTGGAAAGTTATCTTTCACACCTATTCCAAAGCCCTACAACTA
>SNQJ01S0005794.1:35784-47043 GCA_010110895.2 Picea sitchensis | reverse complement strand
TGGTGGCAGCTTATCTCTGAGAAGAGATGTGACGGCTACTCGCATTCGCAAGAAGATGATTACAATGAGGCTCTGAAGGAATTTTTACAATAAATGGGAATGCCAAAATTCCTAGACATCCAAAAACCTAACCCTAGGAGATGAAGGGCCAAAAGTCATGTGGGCCCCGTTTGGGTAAGTGAGTACATCAACTTCCCGGGGTCGTAACTTTTGCATACGATCTCTTTTTTAGGCGTGTGATAGCTCGTTGGAAAGGTATCATCGAGGAGATTCATTTTGGGGGCTCAATCATGCCTTCGACTATCATTGAGAACATCGATCTTGAAAAACCTTCATTTGGGCCCTCAAAATGGCCTCGGAAGTTAAAACCTGCTAAAAATAGTAAATTGCCAAAATTGCCAGAAAATTGTTTTGAGCCATTTGGAAAATGTGGGTGGCCACCGATATCCACCTAGATAAATCCTCCATCCTTAGGAAGAAATGGTCTCCATTACGTTGATTTCCCAGGGGAGAGGGAAAAATGTTTGTTGAATCTGCATCTTGGTGAGTTGCTTGTCTTGTTGGAGACGTCGCGCTGCTCGGTTTGTGGAAATATGTCACGAACCTGTTGAGGTTGAGGTTGTTCAACAAGTTGAGATACATGAGAGGATGATGTGTAGAAGGAATATTTGCACTTTGTTACAACCTTGTCGACCTGCTTCTATTGGATAGAAGGTGCTTGGGGCAAGGCTGTAATGGTTGCAGTGTCCTTTTGTTCTCTTTTTGAACAGATTGTGAAGAAGTTGAATTTGGCAGTATGAGATACTACCATGCGATACTTTTTAGGTGGAATAGTAGTCATAACTACCTCTGGCATTCTATAGAGATGACCCCCCAAAGAAACAATGACACTAAGGGGTCGAGACTCATAAACAACATGGCGTCTCCACATATATGGTTGGCCCAAGAGAACATCACAGACATCCAATGGGGCAACATCACATAACAACTCATCCTTGAAGGTTTGGATGTCGTATGACAATTGGCACTGTTGATTGACATGAATATCTCATCCTTTCCGAAGCCACCCGATGTTGTATAGTTGTGGGTGTGGTGTTGTCGACAATCCCAACTGTTTGACGACCTTTGCTGAGATGAGGTTTTTCTGGCTTCCACTATCAACAATAAAATGCAGCGGGGTCCCCTTCACCCACATATGTGAATAAAAAAGGCACTCCCCCTCTTCAGGATCTGTTGGTTCTTCTGGTTGAATAACTGCGGTCACAACAATAGCAGTGGGGTCTGTGTCAATGATCTGTCCTTTACCAATATTTTCATAATCAGATTCAAAATCAGGGGTCAGCTCCTTCTCTTTGATCTCCGCCACCAATGACTGTTTTGAGTGACATTCATTGGTGTTGTGCCAAGGGATTTTGTGGAAATCACACCATTTTTTGGTGTCCTTCTTTGTCTTCCCGTGACCCTTCTTTTCCTGTGTCCTGGACTGGTTTTCGGGAGACTGTTTGTTAGGGTCCTCTTTGTCATACTTTGGTTGTTGCGGATTTGCAGACCCAAATTCCCGTTTGTTCTGTTGCTTAAATTTTTGCTCAATTTTAACAACATATCGATAAGCAGCACCGAGTGATGAGATGTCCAAAAAATCCATTTCAGTTTGGATGTATCTGTGTAGAGCCCCACTGTATTTCAGAACCAAATGTCGCTCGGAGTCTTTGATACCCAACTTGGTGCGAAAGGTATGGAAGTTATTGGTGAACTCCGGAACTGATTGGCCCCTCTCTTGCCACAGTGTGGTCTATCTCATGTACTGGTCCTCATAGTTTCCAATAGGGTAATACTGTTATTTTACCGCATCCACAAAAAAATCCCAAGTGGGATCGGCCCCATATATTCCAGACTCCTCTGTGGAAATTTGCTCCTAGTAAGTTTCCCACCAATGTTTGACATGAGGGAGAGCTTTAAGGAGTGCGAAGGTGATCTTTTCTTTCTCGGAAAAATTGTGAACAGAGAAATAACCTTCCAGCAGAGTAACCATTTTTCTAGGGCTTATGCATCTATCTGTCCTTCAAATACAGGAATATCAAAATTAACTTGTACCTTGAAAGGCAAGGTGCCTCCAAAGTGGCCACTTGATGAAGAAACGCCTGATGCTATCGACAGGCATTGAAGGATGTGGGAAAAATTCTCCATCATTTCGTCCCTCTATCGCGTGAGAGCTTGCTCAAGCAACAGATTGATAGGATCGTCTGCTCCATCGTTTTTCTTTTCTTCTGCCATTAAGGGTTTCTTGGGTGTGAGAGAGAGATTGTCTTCAAGAGAGACAAGATCGAGACCCAATTTTCTATAATCAAACCTCGTCGGGGACATGCACAGAAAAAATGATTAAGAGCAGCCTCCTCTAATACCACTGATCCGGATTATTTTCGGCATGAAATGAGATCGGAGATATAATAAGAAAATGCACAGAGATATCGCAGATATTTAGTAATATAACAGAAATGTATCAAATATGAAACCATAAACACAGATATACAGTAATACACGATTTCTATTAAAGAAAGAAATGTACAGAGACTGTAAAAATACAGAGTGAAAGACTCGCTAGAATGGTGGCAACTTATCTCTAAGAAGAGATGTGAAGGCTACTCGAATTCGCAAGAAGATGATTAAAATGAGGCTCTGAAGGCCTTTTTACAATAATTAAGAATTCCAAAAACCCTAGACATCCAAAAACCTAACCCTAGGAGATGAAGCGCAAAAAGTCATGTGGGCCCCGTTTGGGTAAGTGAGTACATCAACTTCCCGGGATCGTAACTTTTGCATACGATCTTCGTTTTAGGCGTGTGATAGTTCGTTGGAAAGGTATCGTTGAGGAGATTCATTTTGGGGGCTCAATAATACCTTGGGCTATCATTGAGAACCTCTATCTCAAAAAACCTTCATTTGGGCCCTCAAAATGGCCCCGAAAGTTAAAACCTGGTAAAAATAGTAAATTGCCAAAATTGCCAGAAAACTGTTTTGAGCCATTTGGAAAAGGTGGGTGGCCACCGATATCCACCTAGATCACAACTTCCTAAACTCCTAACATAGATTGAAGTTTGGAAAACTTTTCTTCTGTAAGAGACTTTGTGAAAATGCTTGCAACTTGATATTTTGTAGGGAAAAAGATGACTTCAATAACTTAATCATGAATGGGATTTCTGATGAAGTGCATGTGTATATCAATGTGTTTTTTTCATTGATGTTGAAATGGGTCTTTGGTGATCTTGATGGAACTCTAATTATTGCACCAAAGGCTGGTTGGATGTTGCTGCTGGAATCCAAAATCTGAAAGGATATGTCGAAGCCACACGGCTTTCTGACTTGCATTTACCGCTTCTCGGTACTTTTCTTCAACTGAAGAAAGTGAAATAGCATGTTGTTTCTTACAGGCCCAAGTGATAGGTCCCAAACTTTTGTTGGGAAAAATACCCTACGGACTAGCAAACTAGGGTCAGACTTGCATGCAGATTTTGACCGAAAAAGAAATTACTTTTTACCTACAACCCAAAACTTAAACCCCTCTTTCACAATACATACATAAAAAATGACTACTAACCTTGTTACCAGCGTTCGATGTAGATCCTCCGTTGCGCTTTGACCACTTGCTTGCGCTTCTCCTTCCACAGATAACCTGCAATCAAGACAAATAACAACTATGCATGCATGCTACTTCTCTACCTGAGGGTTAGAAATCAAGCATAAATTAACCAAACCATAGATAACTCATGCATTGGGACGGGAAAAGTATTATTTTTATTAATGGAAATGAATCAACTTATAATCAATGCTGAGACCGGCCACCGCTCCTTGAACCTGATCCTCGGCTCCTCTTCTTCTATCCTCCAACTTCTTTGCGTTAAATCTCCTTTGGCATGAAGAAAGGCTAAAGGGTTGTGACAATGGATTACGTAAATGGGCAGAGTTTCTTCGCTATATTTTTTCCTCTTCCAAATGGTACCCCTACCCCTTCTTTTATAGGCTAGAAGGAGCTAGGGTTTTCGACAAACCCTCGACCATGCATGGCCGAGAGTTTCAGTTAACTGACCCATAGCTTTTTGTTTCGTCGACAACTTTCCTTTTTTCATGCTTTGTTAGGTACACGCGGGATGTAGTGAGTCAGCCCGTGTGTACACGCGTGTCGTAATGGGTTAGGGCGCATGGGCCTTGACACAAAAGGATTTCCAAAGAGTTGTTCAGCAGATGTTTTGGCAATGAAGGGATATGAGTTGGCCTAATTCTAGGTAAGCATGTGTGGTGCAATTTAGGGTTATAACAGATGCCCCCTAATGTGTGAGTTCAGAAGAGAATCTGATGGCCGAAATACATTACCAATATTTACCGATGTGCTGAACGATTGAGCCCAAGGATCGAGAACCAGGAGGTGTCGTCTGCAAAATAACAAATGTCTCACCGAGGCAGGCATACCCATGCTCGGTATAAAATAGAACCATGGCAACCAATCAAATACACTATAGATCCATGTCAAATAATTATAAAGAGTAGCCGCGAACAATACACAGCGGAGCTACATCTCGAAATCAGAAAGATATACATATAGAGTATCCATCTTCCAGAAGTTGATTCGGCCTGATGGCTGTACTTCAGAGCTCGTGCAAAAACTTCAAAATCTTATAAAACTTGGGTAGGAGTGTAATATGAGTGTACAACTACACTACCCAGAGGTCTTCGACGGCTCGTCGGTTATGGACTTGATAATCTTGATGATTGGACTGAAGGCTTCAGTGATTTCGAACAAGGACTTGATTGGACATTCAGGATGGTTGGTTATGCGGACAAGAGACATATTGCAGAGGGGCTGACTCAGGCTTAGTGACAAACTTCCCTTGGATAATAGCACGATAAGTGATAAGACTCAGGCAACATATATGTTAATCATAAGCCTACGAAGTAGGAGTCAACACAAAGTCTCCATATGTTTGGAAGAGTAACCAAACGGTGGAGGACACAACTCTATATAGTGAGAAAAAAATTCCTAAGGTCATACTACATCCCATAGTCTGATGATCAAACGGATAGATGTGCTTTATCCAAGGGTGACTTATTATGCTACCAATACAGAAAATACTTTTCCCATCCTCTTTTTGGGGTATATTTGGATTTTTTGTTCTTTTTGATAATTTTTGAAAAAGAATAAATGAATACTACGTTACAATGGAGGAAAAAGTACTACAAACATACGAGCTCAAGGCACAAGGACAAGACTGATGTTCTGGTAAAATGATACTCGGGAAAAATCCTCCGGCGGCCAAAGGTGTTAAGACGCAGAAGCAAACTGTCACAAGGCTGGTGGATAAGGTATGCAAATGCGGTTTATAGAACACACAATGGTAACGTCCTTCGATGTAATTTTAACGAGCCCAGAGAAGGTAAGCTCGGTGGTTTTTCATATTTAGAGAGTCTGAAAAAGCATAAAAGGAGACTCCGCTGGGGTACCTTTTTCGACAATAGTCTTGTCGGTTCGAAAAAGGGATAAACTAGCACCGATTAGACATCAATTCAAAACCATTTTAATGAGTGTGACAAGGACAAGATCACTCGACTATTTTTTCACTTTTAAGGAGTCTGAAAAAAGCTTAACTATGGACTCTATCAGGAATATTCTTCTGGACCAATTTAATGAGTGTGAAAGAATAAGGTCACTCGGCGATCTTTTCAATTTTAGGGAGTCTGAAAAGAGCTTAACTATGGACTCCGTGGGGGTTTCATTTTCGTAAATTTAGTCCCTCAGGCCCGAAAAAGGAATAAAATTATACCTGAGAGTACCCTTCTAAAGAATGGGAATTCGATAGAGTATACCTTTGTTCGTACAGTTGACCGTCTGGTTCGAAAAAGGGGTAAAATACCGTCGGACAGATGTGACTTCAAATTTCAGTTTAACGAGCGTAAAAGGTCACAAGATCGCTCGACAATCTTTTCATTTTTAGAGGGTCTGAAAAGGGCTTAAAAGGAGACCCGTTATTTTTTGGGAGTCCTGAGGGTGAGACAAAGAGTGAAAAAGACTCATGAAAATGAGGCGCAAACTCGTATGCAGGAAAAACTATATGGACTCCCGAGCCTACAGTAGTTTTAGAAACGGCATGGACACCATAATGCAACCAGGACCTACCTAGGGCATCTATGTTCTGGTAAGCTCTACCACCAAGTTGCGAAACTTCTAGAGCAGATATGACGGTTATGTGTCATAACCTGATGGGATCGATCCTATAGCATAATAAAAAGGCAACGAGATGCAAAAGTTGGGGTGATATCCTAACCTATATGCTCAAGTTGATTTTTGAAAACAATTTTTTTTTTATGGACCGTCAATATTTTTTTGAAACTCAAAAAACATTGTCCCAATACCTGATCAAATCCCTCCCATATGACCCTTGGATCACTCTAAATGGTTTTTGGTATAAATAAATTGATAAGGGGGGCCAAAAAAGTGACAAAAAGAGGCCAAAAGTCTATAAATAGAAGTTGGCAGCTTATTATCACCATTGCTGATTTGGAAATTGACTCTAGAGCCAAAAGACCCCCTTTGCCAAAGATAGTGATTCTGGGAGCTACAGTGGACGAAACAAACTTCTACTTGGACCAAGTAAGTACAAACTCCCTTATCTAGCTATTCAATACTTCAATTTAGTCATTTAGCTTATTTTTTGGGTGGTCGTTGACCTTAAAAAGGTCAGCCCTAGGTACACGCGGGTTGTCTCTGGACAGGCCGCGTGTACACGCGACTGTCACCTATACAGCCCGCGTGTACCCCCATTATTGATGAAAAAGCAAGCTAAAAAGAAGTATTGACCCTCCTCTACCTTGTTGTGTTGGCAGGATGTATGTCCAGTGGAGGGAAAGGGAGCATGAGGCAATCAGTGAGTTGGTTGTTGCAGATCTGAATGTTGTGGCCGTGTTAATGTAATGTGGTTTACTCAAATTATTTCTATGTTCGTTTATGCACACACAACCAAGGCTACTGAATTCCTTGATTGATAACTGGCATCCTGATGCAGAGGCATTTATGCTAGAGGGGCAATCATTGGTGCCCACCACCGAGGACATTTACTTTCTGAATGGCCTCTCAAGGAGAGGGGAACCAGTCAACTTCCAGACTTTTCCTGCGGGGCCGAGCAAGATCTCAGAGTTGATAGCTGATCACTGTGAGGCTGGGAAAGAACGTGCGGTTTCCCAGGTACCCATTAGCAAGATTACCAACTTAGCACTATAGACTATCTTGTTACTGATTGGGTGGATTACCGGCTCAGCAGTCGTGCATCAGACTTCGTGCACACAGATGAACTGTGTCATCCAGTGCATGAATGCACAAATTTTTTATTGGAGTACCACACTGCTTGAGTGTATGAAGAGGCAATTGACAGATTTTCGATAGTAGACACAGAGGAACTTCGAGTTCGGGACCATCTTGTGTTCGTTCTTTTTTGAGAGAGTTTCGAGTTTCAATCCTCGGGTTGTAGTATGAGGACATCTAGCCTCTTTCCCTGCAGTGTATATATGGACAGTGTTACTTCCGCGACAGGGTGGTGGAAGGACCGTTGAGTCCTTCGACGATGACTTCTTTGCTTGGCTGTCACGACAGATCCCTATTATCGAGGACTACCCGTATGCAGGGATAGATTTCTCTAGAGATCCAGAGATACTCGTGCCTCCTGGTGAGGAGCGAGGGGAGATGGGTAAGTCTCCACCTTTGTAGTTTTTTTTGTTTGCATATGTAATTTTTATGTCTTTTTGTTATATATATCATTTTTTGTATGCCAGAGTATTTGACGGGTAAACGTTTGTTGTATGTAGATGTGGGACCCGTGCGACCTGTCGATTATGCACGGAACAAGCGTCGCCCACGGCCAGAAGCCGCGGTTGCCGCCGCTGGGGGAGCAGCAGTAGCAGGGAACCTTCCAGCAGGAGAGGCCGAGAGGGTCCTTAGGCGAATTGAGCGGAACTTCACTGCGCTCACTCGCATAGTCCTGATGGCAGAGATAGAGGACATGTCGGCATCCATGCAGCCTCATGTTGTGGGGGAACCTCGGACATGGGTCCGATTGTTTAGGTGTGTAGCCCATGTTGTAGATGATTATAACAGGGCCCATAGGCCCTGAACAGACTTTAGACTTTTTATGTGCCACGAGCACCTATTTGTATATATTTTTTAAGGGCATAAGCTCGGTGACTCGTTACCATTCCAATTTTTGAGGCTCTTGCGTCCATCTATGTACTCTAGTTATTTTATGATGTTTATATATGGTTTTTATCTTTTTTGTGTCTTATGGATTCTATGTGAAAAAATGTATTTACATGTTTATGTCCATGTTCTTTTTATATGTGGGCAAGATGCCAATCTAAAATTTAATTAGCAAGAGTATCTGTAATTTGGTTTAATCTCCTAGGAACATGAAAATATGTAATATAATCAAAGTTTTGTTCTAAGAGATGTACCCTAAGGAATCGTCGGTGTAAAGTTGGATCATGAACCCGGTATACTCTGTTTAGTTGCGACACAACCAGTTGAGCGTTGAGATAGACCCGAAGATGAGAGATACCCAATGACAAGGCGTCATGAAGAAACTCAATAACTACACTATACTCGGCGACATTATTTGTGGTGTCACCTAAGCATATACCTCTGAAAGATAACAATTGACCCTAGGGTGTAAAGATTACCCAAGCTGCGGAGGCAAGCCTTCGCGTGTGTCGACTAGCGTCATCTGCATACTCAACGAACACCTCGGATTCACTTGACATCTGCCATATTGACGAAATATAACATCAATGACATGCCCATAACACTTTAAAAGAAACGTAAAAAGTAATAGTACAAAGACTATACATATGTTACAAAAATTTACCCAGAGTGACCTATCTATGAGTAATACTTCTTGAAGTAGAGCCCATTTATAGGCTTCGCCAAATCATTCCCTTCAAAATCAACCAAACAATAAGTGCCCTTTTTTAATACCTCTTTGATAATGAAGGGTCCAAACCACATGGGTTTAAACTTTCCTGCCCCCAGGGGGTCCTTGTCTTGGTCATAGACCAGGACAAGGTCGCCTTCAGAGAAAATCCGAGGATGAACGGTCCTATCATATTGACACTTGACCTTATTTTTGTGAGCCTCATTGGCCAGGGCCGCATCTCAACGCTACTCATCAAGYTGCTCAAGGTATAGTAACCATTCTTCAAGTGGAGAAGTGTCTGGTAATAACTGTACTGCCAATTTCAGAGATGGGATTTGACATTCGATGAGCAAGACTGCCTCCAGTCCGTAAACGAGTTGAAAAGGTGAGAAAYTGGTTGCAGTCTTAACAGATGTTCGGTAAGCCCATAATGCCGAGTATAACATCAAATGCCAATTTGACTTGGTTGAGTTGATAGTTCGTTGTAGAATCGTCTTAAGAGTTTTGTTTACAGCTTCCACCTACCCATTGGCTTGGGGATAGTAAGGTGATGAATGTTCCTACCGTAACCCAAGTTTTGATGTTAATTCAGTCATCATTTGGTTCTGAAAGTGACTGCCATGGTCAGTGAAAATCTCTCTCGGGGCGCCGAACCTTGCTATGATCTGGTTGAATAAGAAGAGAGTTGTAGTCTCTCCATCATCTTTAAACGTTGGCATAGCTTCGACCCACTTAGTGAAGTAGTCGACAGTTACGATGATATAGTGATGCCCCCTTGTTGACGAGGGGTTGAATGTAGTGTAATCAATCCCCCACTTAGTGAAGGGACCAACTGTGATGATAGGAAACATAGGAGCTGGATGTGCCCTCATCTTCCGAGAGAATATTTGTCACAGATGGCACTTCTTGACCGATTCGATACAATCTTTGATAAGTGTGGGCCAGAAGTAACCTTCTCGTAAAATATTTTGGGTTGTTGCCAACCCAGATAAATGACCGCCACAAGCTCCATAATGGCAATCGTTGAGCACTATGATGGCCTCCTCATGAGTGAGACATCGACGCAAGATGCAGTCTATACCTCTCTGATACAACATATCATCGAGTATGAGATAATTCTTAGCCTGATGGTGTATCCACCGACGCTCGTCACGAGAAGCAGAGGTGGGGCACCTCAAAGTCTGGAGATAGATAAGTATATCTCCGTTCCAGGGATCATAAGATGAAATCAAAAACATATCCCCCTGGATAGGCGATTCCTCAAGCACAACGTCACCTGACTCAACTCGAAGTTCCGAAATAAGTGCTGCGAAGACCAATGACTTCTTGGACTTTGTTGAAACGAATTCTAAGTCAAATTCTTGAAGGATGACCATCCACCTACTGATTTTTCCACCTATAACTCGTCGTGTTAACATGTACTTGAATGGATTCATGACAGCAATGACAGTGGTCTTGCGAAACATAACATAGTGACGGAACCGTTGAACAGCATGAACTATTGCCAAAGCAAGTTTTTCGAGATGGGAATAAATAAGTTCCAGTCCTATGAGGCCTCGGCTCAGGTAATAGATCACGTATTCTGAAAATGAATCATCTTCTTGAACTAAAACCATGCCTATGGTTGACTCTGCGGCAGCAAGATATAATAATAAATATTTGTTATAGTTAGGTGGTCGTAGCAGAGGTGCAGTTGTGAGGGCGTGTTTTAATGCGTCGAAAGAGCGTTGAGCGGATTTGTCCCAAAAACAAGGAATGTATTTCTTTAGTAAACGCATAAAGCCCTTGGTGATTTCAGCATAGTTGGTGATGAAGCGTCGTAAGAAGTTTTCCTTGCCTTGTAGAATCTAAAGTTTTAAGATTGTGCGTGGGGGGGGCAACTGGATTATTGCCTCCACCTTAAGAGGATAGACCATGATCCCTGTTGTTGATAAGATTAAACCTAACAAACATTCGGACGTTATGCAGAAGCTGCACTTGTTTGGATTCAAGCGAATCCTGAAGTAGCGACAACGTTCGAAGATTAGTCGAAGGTGCGTGGGATGATCCGTTCGCTTCCGAGAGCGTGATGCTAAATCATCTAGATAGGCCTTGACTATATGCTTGAGGTCATGAAACGCAAAAGACATGGCCCGCTGGAATGTTGCTCCAACATTTTTAAGGCCAAAAGGCATCTTACGATATGCGAATGTACCCCACAGACAAATGAATGTCATTTTGTGTTGGTCTTCGGGTTTGATTATATCCTGAAAAACAATCCATGAACGAAAAGGCTTCACAACCGGCACATTCATCAATGATCTGGTCAATG
>SNQJ01S0005794.1:0-33421 GCA_010110895.2 Picea sitchensis | reverse complement strand
CATGTGGTCCAACTCTCTGTCTAGTTTTATCCAGTATCAATCGTGGTGCATCCGGCAGGATGTTGTATAATAAACCAGACTGAGAATAGATGAGCTCAAACTGTTGAGCCCTCATGATGGCATCTTCTTCGGAGAAAACCCCAGAAGTCGCGATGTATTTGGATAATTGTGGGACCAAAGACTTAAGGAACCACTCAAGCAGGAATGCTGGTGGGATGGGTACTTTGATTAGACTCTTCCGGTGTCTCCATTCTCGGATATGATCAGAGATATGGTCCACTGTTGTCTGTTTGAAATTGGTGAGAAACTCTATGCCAGTTTTGTATCTCACAGGTAACTGGAAATGGTTAAGTAAGGCCATCGCTAGTTCGCCAAAAGAGGAGTATCTAGAGAGATCGAGCTTGATGTACCATTTCGCGGCACTCCTGATAAGAGTGCGTTGAAACAATCGCAATTGTACGGAGTCATCTTTCAATGAGTTAGATGAACACCAAATATGGAAGGTAGTCACATGATCACCTGAATCTTCGTTAGGCTTGGCCTCGAACTTTGGAATGTCTGAAGGAAACTTCGTTGGCATAGGAGGCCAACGTGGATGGTGACAAATAGGATCATTTAACAACCTTGTCAAATTTGGCAAGTGTAACGTCGCCAGGAATGGTAGTTTGGGTTGCTGTTGATAACCTGGGAAAAAGGGTCCTGGAGTTGGACTGGCACCAGGTTGCCAGGAAAAGTTTGGTTGCTGGCCTAGATTCTGGTAGAAACCATGGCCCTAACCAGCATAAGGATTTTGTATCTGTGGAGACATCATCAGTTGATTTCCCATAAAGGACATAGGGTGTTCGGTATGCATCGTGTTCAAAGGACTTTGGGAAGGATTACCCCATGCCAGTATCGATGGGAGAGGCATAATGGTCTGTCCAGGGTTCCATTGACTGTGAAAAGAATTACCCCAGAACAACATTCCAGAGGAGGGAATAGATCCTTGTCCTGAGTTCCAAGGTCCTGCTATATATGCCCCCGGCGCAGGAATAGTACCCTACACCGGAGTAGACTGTCCAAAAATCGGGTTGCCCCCAGACGGGAAAGTGGTGGATGAGAAAGTGTTGTTACCAAACGTCATGTTCCAAACAAACGGTATCAAACCTACCGACATACTGTGCGCAGGTGTTCCTTGACTCCCTGGTCCAAATAAACTACTGTGTGTAGGTTGCCTGGCGTCCTGCTGATGCGGACCACCGAGCGAAGGGAACGAAGGAGGGATATGACCTCCTGTGTAAGGAAAGGCATTAAAAGGGAAAGGAGTGCCCCCAAGTTGACCTTGCAGGGGAGCGTTAGAGCTCCCTTCCCCCAGACCCAAAGTCTGTAAAGTGGAGTAAGTGAGTGCAGGACTTGTACCCGAACTAGGCATACCATATGAGAATGGAGGGCCTATCGCACTAAGTGTGAAGGGGGTTGTGGCCGCCGCCATAGACGGGTTCGGTCCACTGTGCGACGTAGTTTCAGCCAAGACCATGGTGATTCAGACCGACAACAGTAAGTTAGGAGATGATTCTCCTATGGTAGAAACTATGGTGGGAATGGAAGAATTCCCAGAAGAAGTAACAGCGTTTGTTTCCATAGCTGTGTGAGGCACTGTGTAGCATTCGTGAAATTGGATTGGTGCAGTAAACGATGCCCAGATATCAGTGGTTGGGGTTTCAACCGAGCCAAGGTTGGCATTTGATTCCTTCGGGATTTGTTCAGGCACAAAGGTTTGTAACCTGGTCGCGTCGAAAGACCCTTGTTAGTTTAGCTTCCACCTTCATGGTGGCGGGGGTGGCTCCAGTATAACCGGTGGCAGGCCCAGAAGCCTTCGTGACCGGCGGAGCTCGGGATCCTCCACTGTGTGAGAATATCCAAGACACGCTAAGGTATTCTACACGTTCAAAAAGTAACACACACTAAAAAAAAGCCCCTAAGAGATAAGACAAGCAATCACTAAACTATTTGGAAGAACAGTTACAACAACAAACACTAGAGAAACTAACCGGTGCAAGTGAAACTCGAATACGGAAGCACCCTCTAGGTATACTCTACAAAGTGTGGCCCAATGTCTGTCCTAGGTACCGCGGTATACCCCCGCAGTCACCCGTGTATGTCCCTAAAAAGATTGGCAACTAGGTTGCCAGCACGCGAATAGTCACCAGGCGGGTACAGTCGAAAGTTGGGTAGACCACAATGAGCAGGGTATCAAGCCCAAAAATTGTCAAGGGTATCGAGAGAAAATGGTCTGGAAGACGATTGAGGACCTTGAACGGATTTGAGACCCACAAATCCCCTTGGAAAATGAAAACGACGGAATCCCAAAACAAGCCCTCGATATGTGTTCTCCACTATGATTGGTCCGGCTTTGGAGGGGGGTCCCAGATAACTTTCACGAAACTGGACTTAGACACTCCCTATCTCAGACTCTAATGTTTGGTTTTGAATGGCCTTGGAGAGTTTCCTCTCCAACCTAATCCAAGGCCCTAGTCCTAAACTAGTTTGTGAACCCTACAAAAAAGTCTAATAGATTTTAAATTAGCGTTGCTTTTATGATTTTTTCTTACGTCAAGGGGTATGAGGGTGAAACTAATGATGTGTAAAGACGAAAGAAAAAATAAATGAAAAAATATGGAAACGAAGACTTTTTCTAAATGAAAAATTTCAACAACTTTTCACAAAGAAAGATTTTTTTTTCTTTTCAATTTTTCTAAGATTTTATACAGCAAACATAAAGGAATTTCACTCGACTACAAGCTACTTATGCTCTAAATGCACTGCAAAAACTTATGAAATAAAATACTTCTCCCTAGCTAATGATGCAGAAACACACTCTTCAAACAAGAAGAAAATGAAAAGAGATTTTTTTATTTTATTTAAGTGATAGTAAAGCAACAAAGGGAAAATACCAACAAGCACAAAACCAAGAAAAACCAATTCTGGCTTAAAGTGCAGATCGCAAAGAATCAGAGTAAAGACACACAATGGCAATAAAGAAAACAAAGACTCTTATGCTTGTCTAATATATATATATATATATATATATATATTCTGTCAACTATCAACTGAGAAAAAGCAGGCTAAGGGTAAGATGACCTAACCTACTGACTGTTCAACCCTAGACTCAAACACCTGAGAGGAATACTTCTCATAAAAGGAGGGGATGACTGCCCCACCTTAAACAAAAAGTAGCCTGTCAAGCATGCTACTGTCACTAAAATAGCATGCGTGCAAACGCGTGCTGAGCTGAAACATGAAGCGTGTACACGTGGGCTGACCTTGTACAGGTCGCATGTATGTCTAAATACTAAGAAAAAAATGAAAACAGGCAGTCCAGACCAGGAAGAGGCCTCTAGTATTGATAACCAGGGTCCCTTACAGGCTTGGATGCTCTTTCTACCAGAAAAGAAAAATAATGCAAGGAATAACCAAGCGAAAAAAGAAATCTGAGATAGGACTGTGAACCAGCAGACTCAGACAGGATTCCAGAAAACCCCCTGAGAATGTATAATTCTGACAGGGAAGAGGTGGAATTCCTCTAAACTTCTCTGAACTCCTACATGCTACTATTATCCCTACAGCTAGCGTTCACACGCAGACTGTAAGAGGATAGGGTGCGGGTACACGCGTGCAGGCCTTCTACTGGCCGCGTGTACCTCTGTGTGTCCCGACAACTACCGTCAAGCAAAAGTCAGGGAAAACTGGTATGAAGAACCAGGCTCCCTGCTAGCTCAGACCTTACAAAAGAAGACAGGCAAAGAAAAACAGAAAACCTATTCTTTAAACTACCCAAAAACTTTAAATAAATCCAGAAACCCTAAAGAGTATTATCCCAAGTACAGTCACCAATTCTGTTGTTGGAAAAAATACCCTACGGACTAGCAAACTAGGGTCAGACTTGCATGCAGATTTTGACCGAAAAAGAAATTACTTTTTACCTACAACCCAAAACTTAAACCCCTCTTTCACAATACATACATGGAAAAGGACTACTAACCTTGTTACYRRCGTTCGATGTAGATCCTYYGTTGYGCTTTGACCACTTGCTTKMRCTKCTCCTTCCACAGATAACCTGCAATCAAGACAAATAACAACTATGCATGCATGCTACTTCTCTACCTGAGGGTTAGAAATCAAGCATAAATTAACCAAACCATAGATAACTCATGCATTGGGACGGGAAAAGTATTATTTTTATTAATGGAAATGAATCAACTTACAATCAATGTTGAGACCGGCCACCGGTCCTTGAACCTGATCCTGGGCTCCTCTTCTTCTTTCCTCCAACTGCTTTGCATTAAATCTCCTTTGGCATGAGGAAAGGCTAAAGGGTTGGAACAATGGATTACGTAAATGGGAAGAGTTTCTTCGCTATATTGTTTCCTCTTCCAAATGGTACCCCTACCCCTTCTTTTATAGGCTAGAAAGAGCTAGGCTTTTGGACGAACCCTCAGCCATGCATGGTCAGGAGTTTCAGTTAACTGACCCATAGTTTTTTGTTCCGTCGGCAAATTTCCTTTTTTCGTGCTTTGTTAGGTACACGCGGGTTGTAGTGAGTCATCCCGCGTGTACACGCGTGCAGTAATGGGTTAGGGTGCGTGGGCCTTGACACAAAAGGATTTCCAAAGAGTTGTTCAGCAAATGTTTTGGCAATGAAGGGATATGAGTTGGCCTGATTCCAGGTAAGCATGTGTGGTGCAATTTAGGGTTATAACACAAACCAAAGCTGAAAACATAACTTGCAGTAGACTTTCGATCATTAGGGTCATTGGCCCAATCTGAACCAATGAAACCAACCAATAAAGGAGTCCCCCCTGAACTGTAATGTATCCTCAACTGAACTATACCACGGACACAAAGAAGTATCATTTTAGTTTATTTTCAATGGATTTCATGGGGTGTTTGCATATATCAGGAAACAAGACCAATAGAAAAGGAAATATCAGGATGGGTATGAGTCAAGTATAAGAGGATACCAACTAACTAACGGTACAAGGTGGCATCAACTTCGGGAGAAGTATAGGTTCCAACGAGATTGACTCCAGATTGGAAGAGAGAAGGGGTTGGTTTACAATATTCCATGTGAAAGTGACGAATAAGGTCACAAACATAATTATACTGGGAAAGAAAAATTACTTCATTGGTTTGCAAAACTTGGAGACCAAGGAAATAGTGCAAAAATCCTAAGTCTGTCATTTCAAATTTCTTCTTAAGGATGATTTTCGCATGGTTTAAAAGTTTTGAGTAACTACCAGTAATGATACGTTCATCAACATAAAGGAAAAGGATTATGAGATGGATTCCTACTTTCTTGGTATAGACATTAGGATCAAAATGACATCTAGAGAATCTGGTATCAATAAGAAAGTTGTCCATTTTGGCATACCAAGCTCGGGGATCTTTCTTAAGACCATAAAGAGATTTATTAAGGCGACAAACAAGGCTAGAGTCATTCTAGACATAGCCAATAGGTTGTTCCATGTAGATTTATTCTTGCAAATCTCCATGCAAGAAGGCAGATTTAGCATCCATCCGATGGACCTCCGATTTACGTGAGGTAGCAAGGACAAGAACAAGGCAGATGGAATTCATTTCGGCTACAGGAAAAATGTTTCATTGTAGTAAATTCCTTCAACTTGGGAAAATCCTTTGGCAACTAACCGAGCCTTGTGTCTTTCAACACTTCCATCTAATGCATACTTATTTATGTAGACACATTTACATATGACAAGTTTCTTCCTTTTGTAAGAGGTACAAGATCCCAAGTATCATTTTCCATTAAAGAACGATACTCTTCATTCATTGTTGTATCCCAATTTTCATAACCTAAAGCTTCTGCAGATGTCTCTGGATCATGACTCTCTGAAAATTGATCAAAAAGAGAAGAGGCTCGACGGAACTATGAATGTGTCTGACATTGATATGACGAATCACCAACAAGATCACCAGTTGCTTCTCATGTTAAACGAACCCATCTAGGAAGCAATGGAGTTGGTGTTGGTTTAGGTTCAAAGGACTCATATAGAGGAAGTTGAGCAAGAGGAGGTGGATTTTCATCCTCATTGTCATCATCTAAAGAAGAAACTATAATAGGAACATAAGAAGGCACAAACGTCGATGATGGCTCATAGGTTGAAGAAGGCATAATCGTCGAATTAGACTCGTAGGCCAAGATAATTTCATCAAATTTAACATCTCTTATAATAATAATTTCATTACAATGTGGTTGAATAAGTATATAACCTTTGACATATTCAGAAAAACCAACAAATATACACAAATCACTTTTAGGATGAAATGCTTTATTTTTCTCATCAGGAATGTAAGCCCATGCTATACTGCCAAATACACGGGAGTGACTTTCATCTGGTTTAATTTTAGTCCAAGCTTCTTACAGTGTTATATTTTTAAGAGCCTTTGTGCGAGTGTGATTTAATATGTAATTTGCACAATTTATGGCTTCCTCCCAATACTTTAGCCTTAATCCCTTATATTGGATCATACATCTAGCCATTTCTTTTAATGTGCGGTTCTTTCTCTTAGCAACACCATTTTGTTGTGGTGTATATGGAATAGTGTGTTGCATTTGGATGCCATGTGTAGTGCAGTAACTTGTAAAATTATTGTTCACATATTCACCACCATTATTTGTTTTTAACCTTTGAATTTGATGTCCATGTTGCTTTTCTACAAGGGACTTGTAGGCCAAAAACTTATGTCTTAAGTTTTAAGAAGTAAACCCAAGTACGTTTGGAAAAGTCATCAATAAAAGTTAAGAAACACTTGCATCCAGAAAAAGAAGGAGAAGAAAGAGAACCACACAAGTCACTGTAAACAAGCTACAAAGGGATCGAGGCATGCCAAGAGGCACGTTTATCAAAATTGTCTCGATTATGTTTTTTGAGAACACAACCAGCACAAACACCATCTCTACATGAAACAAGAGGAAGACCAGTCATCATTTCTTGATTACATAGTTTCTACAATGAACGATAGTTTAGATGACCAAACCGCTCATGCCAAAGTTTGTTCAAGTCATCACTATGAGAAACAAAAAATAATGGAAAAGATGATGACCCAAAGTTGTCAAACTTGTACAACCTGGTAATATCATCAGCAATTCAAGTTGCAAGAACATGCTTAGGATCTTTTAGATCCTTGATTATAACTTGGCGAGGTGAAAACTCTACGGTTTTACCTTCAACTGAATGAGTGATTTGATATACTGATAGAAGGTTACAAGAAAGACTTGGAACACATAATACATCACTGAAATGAACATTATCTACTTGAATTGCTCCAAATCCTACAACACTAAGAGATCTATCATTACCAACAAATATTTTCTTGGTGTTGCATTCATTTAGAGAATAAAATATGTCTTTATCCTTAGCCATATGATAAGATGCTCCAGAATCAATAAGCCACTCATCAGAAGAAGAAGTAGAAGTTGCATTGAAGGAGAAACCAGAAGCAGAAAGTGCATGTCCATGACAAGAAGAAGAAGAAGTAGAATCAATATTGATGTTGTGCTTCTTCATTTTTGCATCTAAAGCTTCCATCTTCTTGAAACATTTGGACTCATAATGACCATGTTTATCAAAAAAGTTGCAATGTCTGTCAGTATTCTTATTTTTTTATTTTGCTCCTTTGTTGCCATTAGGAGTTGAAGTTGTCTGAGTAGGTTTGGTACCCTTATGTTGCCTGTTTTTTTGGTGAGGATGTTGCTTCCTGGGATTCTTGGGTTTATGTTCTTCTCGGTGACTAAGGGTTTGTT
The DNA here is from genome assembly GCA_010110895.2 of Picea sitchensis. Lineage (NCBI taxonomy): Eukaryota > Viridiplantae > Streptophyta > Pinopsida > Pinales > Pinaceae > Picea > Picea sitchensis. The sequence continues at coordinate 25,620 of SNQJ01S0005794.1, read as the reverse complement.
GGAGGTACCTGCAGTGCTGATCACTCCAAGTTGTACAAGCTTATCTTGCTCTCTAGTCAAAGAATCACAAAAGGACTAAAGAGTGGGTTTTTGATAAGATTTACCTAGAGCCTCTCTCATGGCATAAAAGGTAGATACAAACATAGAATATGCACTACCTAGCTTAGAAAGAATAATATAGATGCAATGCTCTTCCTCCATCTTTATCTGACATTCTTCACATAAACTTTTGAGTGTTTTAAACTTAGATAGATAGTCTTCAATGCAAGAAAAATAATTTGGAATTTAAGTCAATATTTGATTTTCTAACTGATGTTCTTGAATAATATTGTGTTTAGAAAACATAGATTCAATATTTTCCCAATCTTCATCAGGGTCGTCAATTTCTTTAAGGTGGAACCTTAAATCAGGAGAGATGGAGATTCCAATAAGTCCACGTGCTTCGTCACTCCTATTATCCCATTTTACTTTCTTATCAACATCAGTGGGTTCTTTTTCCTTTCCCAAGGTAATCTGGCACAAGCCTTTACTTCTTAATAAATCCTCCATATGGGATTTCCATTAGAAGTAGTTGATGCTGGTAAGAAAAATATTATTGGAAGAAGCCATATTAAATATGTAGATAATATGGATTTAAAAACTAAAAATGATGATATAAACATAAATATTTCAAAAAATTAGGTGGTTTTAAAAAAATGACACTGAAAACAGAATTTGGATGTGAAAGTTATGCCCTTTTAAAAAAATGCATAAACGGTAATCAAAGGACCACGTGGTGGTTTAAGTTGCTTTATGAAGTGACCCAATTTTATAAAAAGAAGTGGGGATCACTTTTACAATGAAGTTACTTTATAAAAGAAAGTTGCATGCAAAATAAATAACTCTAAAATAAAATATTAAAGGTACTTATAATGATTCATTTTTATACTTTAAGTGAAATAAACTTTACAATGGAGCATGAAATTTTTCAAAAAAAGTAATAAAAAGAGAGACTTGAACTCAAGACCTCTTACTTAATTAGACAACTTTTAACCAAGTGGGCTAGCAAAGCATATTGTATTTTTTAGCAGGAAGATTGTTTTTTTTGTTGTTGACGGCCTTGGAGAGCGTGCTAAAACAAAACTCTTTTCACACAAGAATTTTTTTTTCTTCTCAATGATAACACGGGTTAGATCTCGGTTAGCTTACTTGGAAAATGGGAATTTTCCTATATGTTTCTGATTTTCCGAGATCGAACAGGGTGTGGAGCAAAGAGAATACGCAGATCTAAAAGAGTACCAACCCAGAAACAAACAATATAAAAATGAAATAATACTCTGCAAAAAAATTAAAAAGGGCGTATTGAGGCTTTATACCTCAATCTAACTGAAATGGTTGTATATTGGGAAAACGAAAACCTTTTTTAGTGAAACGAAACGCATTCCTAACTGAAACGAGTGTTATGGATGCAATGGAGCAGTGCTCTCAGCCCAGAAATGTACGAAAATGGAAGAAAATGGAGATGAGACAAATCGGCTTCACAATCTCGATCTACAATAGTAGCAGGTCTTCAAACAAGCTATGATACCATGTTCGACAACACAGGTATTCCAACAGACGAGGGACACCTTCAGTAACCACTCACACAACCAAATCAAATATCAACACATTGATGTTTTGACATGGTAAAACCCCTATGGGAAAACATCCATGGCCTAGCCAACAGGACCACTTGGAGCAGTTTATTAATGCAAAAGAAAAAGATTGCAAAGATATTTTACAATAGAGTTTCTCACAATCGATCATCGGCAAATGACCCTCCATGCTATTTTAATAGAGATCATGGAATGTTGGCCCTCAACCAAGTTTTGTGGAATGTTGGTCATGTTTGACAATTTTTGGGACTTTGACAGGCTGGTCGAAGACGGAGCACCCAAGTGAAGCGGAGATCGTGGGATCTCGCCCATTTTGTGGGATTTTTGGAATTTTAGGGTATATGTAATGGGTATGGGATCTCGTCCCATGGGTTAACCCATGTTTAGGCCCCTTTTGTAATGTATAAATAAGTAGATAGGACTTAGAGCGAGATCAGTCGAAGGGGTGGCTTAGTGCATGAGTAGTTGGCTTAGTGCACGAATGTATTAAGGCTTGTAGAGCTAAGTGCAAGTGTTATGTAAGTGTTTTGTGCACAGTCTGTGTAAGGCTTTGTTCTTTGACCTAATTCGGGGAAGTAGGATCCGGCGAGATGTGCACAGATCTCTTATCCTGTGTGGAGTTGGCTCTATAGTTGGGTGCCTGTAAGGTTATTGAAAGAGACTAATAAAGAAGAGAATATTTGGTGGATGTAGCCCCACACTGGGGTGAACCACGTATATCCTGTGTTATTGTGCTTTGTGCAGTGTTATTCATGGTGTTTATGTGTTTATGTGTTTAATATTGATGTCTGATAGATTGATTCATTGATGATTAGTGCTTTATATATGAATGAATGTTAGATCTTCTCTGATGCTATGTGCTAAATGATTAGATGTGCTTAAATATTGGTTACTACTATGTTTATCTACAATTAGGGTTAATCTGCGATGTGAATAATAATTAGAAATTGATGAATGTTATTGGATAAGTGCTATGTTAAGTATCATGATCAAAAATTTGTGTCCCAGCTAGGTTGTAGACACTTGAGTCCTGTAACCCCCCTGCCTCTACCTCGAGTGAGACTGCATCTTCTTTGTAGGTGTTGCCGAAAGGGCTGGTATTTAGGGTTTTGTTGGTGCGTTGTTGAAGCGTTGAACCCTGGGTCTGCCCATGTGCCAACAAATGGTTCTGTTGTTGGGACCTAAAACTGTGATTGCTGGGAACTAAAGAAAAGAGAAATCTTTGCGCGTAGATCTATTACTGTAGTGTGCAGTCTACTTGAATTATGAAGCTCTTTTCTAAGTGAAGGAAGAGGTAATATATTGAAGCTTTGTTCTCTGATAAAGGTAAGATAAGTGGAAATGTTTGCTTCAAAAGTATGAATCTAGGTATGTTTGATAGATTTTGTCCTAGTCTGAAAACTAGGTCACAACTAGAAGAAGGAAGATTTGATCTGAATAGATTTGATAGAAATACTGAAATATATGTTATTCCTATGCGTAGAAAGAATTTTTGGACTAACAAGTGGGTCCAGGAACCTAGAACGAATTTTTGCAGATTGCAGGTCCATCACTGTTGTTATCACACTAAATTGCCTTGGGTCTTTTAGTTTGCTTTTATCCTTTTTTAAGCCTTAGATTTTAAACTTTTTTTAAAAGTTTCATCCCTTTAAAGTTTATGTTTGGTAGGACCCCTTAGATGACTAAAGTTTTGAGTCATATCTCTACTTTGATCCTCAAATTGATTTTTGGTCTTAGAACTATTTTAGGTCATGACTTATTTTTCCGTCCCCTTCATGACTTGTCCCTAGGTCAATAGCTCCCATGACTAGACTGATGTGACATACCTTTGTCCTCACTCATGACTTCGTAGGCATGCCTCATTGTCCTTGCTTACCTTTCCAATCATTTTTTGAATTGGAGCGTTTCCCACTCATTAGGTAGTTTAGTAGCGCCTTTCTTGTTCATCATACTTCCACCACCAGTCACGATTGCCATGACTGATGTCATGTTCCTTGTTTTCAATGCCAGGATTTGGTTAAATATGCCTTCAATATATTTCATTTACGATCCCTGGTAACGGTTTATAATTTTGAAAAAATCAACAGTGATGCACTATGCAAATTCACAAGTTTTAATCAGGGGAAAACAACGCAACCCAATTTGATGTTGAAGTAGATTCGAGGGCCGAAATTTTAGCAATTTCATCTTGAGATTTCGTTGAAGATTCCAACAGGTGTCTACTACATAGGTATCCCATGTTGACTCCTCTGCATATTAATTTTCACAAGAAATTTGCGCTCAAGTTTTGGTTTGTTGAGCTTGCACAGTTGTAAGGGATTCATCTTTGCATGATAGCCTTGTCTTCCCTCTCTTTAAGACCTGTAAACTCTATTTCTTGTATCTAGGTCTTATTATTGTTGTCTATCGTAGCCATTGAAATTGCAATCTCTTAAATAGCCTATCCTCTGCATATGCACCATGCTACCTAGAGGTGTTGCTTAAACCCTCTCTGCCTCCCCTGCTTCCTTTCATCTTGGAATTAAGCATTTTACTTAGTTGCAAAGGGACAATTTTGGATTACCCCCTCACTGTCTACACTCTCAAATGCCTGTACAAATCTAAGGGTGTCATTCCCGTAGTCAAAACTTGGCTTAACAGAACCAGTCTATTTAAAAGGGTCAACCTTGTACATTTGAAGCCCGATTTAAAGTCTTCCTAGTTATTACTATCCCATAAGAATTTAAAAGATCTCATTCTAAGCCATGGAGACTCATCAATCGAGGAAGACACACAAAATTGGCAAGGTGGTTAGGACATAACCTGTGGACATGCATCTTTTTGATATAGAGCCCATGGCGAGGGAGGTCTTTCAAAGAGTGGGATGCCTCGCTTTCTACCAGAATATGTAGAGAGGCCATCCAAAGGTAACAAAACAATTTGCATCACACTTTGATGGCAGGAGAACCAAGGTTGGGAATTTGGAATTTGAGGTGACTGAAGCCTCTATCTCAGCTACAACAGGAATCCCCATTATAGGTGAAAAGTGGTTCAAAGCCATGGCTTTGAGTTCATCCTATGCCAAGGATATCTTTAAACCTGAACATCAAGCCAGTGATTTATCTAAAGGTGTGCCATGGGGTCAATTGATTGAACAGTTTGACAGAATTTTGAAGATCATCCAGAGATATTTTACATGTGAAGGGCGATTTAACACATTGTACCAGTACCACATAAGGCTTTTGCTACATTTTACTGGTAAATTTGAGATGAATATTCCCTATTACTTGTTGAGGAGCATAGGTAAGATGTCTGATAGGATTCAATCCAAATCTAAGGATGTGGATTCTAGCCATTTCCACTCTGGATTGATCAGAATGCTAGTCTCTAAGGAATTGCGTAAGAGGGATATTCCATGGGAGAATTTTGTTGTTACTTATCATTTCAAGTTGGATTTAGACTCAACTCCTCAATCACAAAATGAAATTCGTTTATCACCCACCAATGTTATTAAAGCAGGGAGCAGTAGGAAGAGAAAGGGAAGAGCCCCTGTTCAAGTTTCAGAGGTCAGCAAGTAGGTCACAGGAGCTAAGGAGGAAGCTTGTCCTTCCCCACAAAGAGATTTTTCACCACCTCCTCCACTAGGGTTAGAAGAGGTTCCTTCTTCTACCAAAGCTACATCCAAGAAAGGGAAGAAGATACTCTTCCCCTCTTCTCCTCCAGCAGTCAAAATCAAGGGTAAAAGACCTTTCACAAGGTCATCAATTCCTAAGGAGGTTTTCAAAGAGCAGTCTTTACCAGAAACCCCTATTCAAAAGAATATGGGTAAATGCATTGGAAATCCTATGGAAGAGAAACAAGAAGACCCTATACAGAAAGGGAAGGGCAAAGTTACTAAAATACCTTTGGAGAGGAAAGATGAAACCTATGTGAAAGACTTTGAAAATCGTGTGGAAAGAGAAGAAGAAACCCATGTGCAGAGGAAGAAGGGTAAAATCAAAGCCACCAAGAAACCTGGTGAGGTAGACAAGACACTTTCCATGCAGGTGGAAGAGGAGACTGAGAAAAAAACTATTGAGACTATGCATGTCACTACTCCTCCCGATAGGCAGACCTTCAAAAGACTTACCAGGCAACTTATGGATGCAAGAAAAGAGGTGGCTCAATTGAAAAAGGAAGCCAGGTCTGACAAAGCCAATATGACAAAGCTTATGGATGGCTACAACCACACCCTTGATTTGGCAAGGTTTTCATCAAGAAGGGCCTAGCCCCTTCATAGACAGCTAAAGAATATTTACAAGTAGAACAGAGGCTTTCAATCTCAGAACAGGAAGCTAAAGGTAGAGGTGCAACACTTTCAAGATGAGGTAGCCCAAAGAAATTTACAGGTATTGGTCGAAGTTGCCATTGAGAATGAACAACCAACAGTTAAGGAGAGCACAGTCACATTGAAAAAGCCTGCCATTGCTAAGAAGAAGAAGTTTGTTGTGCCAAATGAAGATCCTCTTTGTACTAGAAAGAGTGTGAGGTTAAGTGTCAAGGTGACAAAATAGTTGGTGAAAGGTAAGCCCTATTTTTTAGGATGGTTCCTCTTTGGGAGAGTTAACTGATATTCAAATATTACCTCTACCATCTATACAGGCTTCTAGGTGTTTAACTATCAGAGTTTTTGGTTTTTGTTAAGTGACAACTCCCTCAGTGGTAAAATCCACTACCTACTGTACTGCCAAGACACCTAATTACAATGGGTTTGACATTATGAAAGATAACCACTTTCTCTACACACATTCAATATTGGAGGCGCTGCGTTTTTGGCAATGCTACCTAAACTTGCACACAGACGCAACATAAGTGGCGCTACCTACAGGTGCTACCTAATATCTGGCAGAGAATAAACCTGCACACAGATGCAGCACAATGGTGCAATTTAAAGGAGCTACCTAATATTTGACAGAGAACGGAGTCTGCATACATGCATAGCACAATGACACTACGTAAAGGCGCTACCTAATGTTTCATAGAGAACAAATTTTTGTACACATACGCAACACAGTGGCACTACCTAAATGTGTTAAATTTTCTATTTGTCCAGTTAGGAAATACGCTACTCAGGCTACTACCTAAAGAATCTAGCAACAGACACCAGGGATCTAGGAAGGTCAGGCCAACAACTTTTTGGATGGATGATGATGGAAAAAATTGCAGACGAAGTAGTTGGCATCACGAGGACAACCACATGCTCCTAAAATATTCATGGCAACAGGGAGCTGCGCAGCAAAGGGAATCAAATCAGTTTAAAGTTTGGTTGGATTAGTCACCAACATTTTCCTATTTTATAGCATAGTTGGTTAATCAAGTTGTTAGATTAAATAAATTCCTAGATACTTTCGAGGGAAGGAGGCCAACTCATACCTCCAGTTGTTGCCTCCCTTTTTGTTATCAATAGATAGTTTAAATGATTTAGTAGGTTCGGGTGGTTGAGAAAGACTCCCTTAGACTGTAATATTTTGATGAAGTGACTGTGATTTGGCTATGTACTAGACTTAAGACATTTTGATTATTAGAAATCAGCTTCTCTTTCAGCTTATTTGCTTCGGATGCTAAATGTTCATGCTTTGAATGATTCACATGAATGATTGTGGTGATGTTATGATGGATGTTTGATCATATTATTATCATGATGTTTATTTAGCTTCCACAGTTTCTGAGTTCAAGAAGATCTTGTATTAAGAAACTTTCTTCCTTAGCCTTTTGTAGACTTGATGTTTATAGAAGCCCCTACATTCCTCTCTTTCAAGTCTTACTCATATTCATATTTACTCCCAATTACTTATTGAAGTTAGACAAGATATTGATTGTTGGTGCATGCTAGCCTTGTTATCTGAGTTGGAACATTATCATTTTGAGTCCTTTTCCATTTGACCCTACAAGCACTCTTACATTCACATATAAACCTGATGGGTACTGGGCTTGCCTTCCATGCAATCTGAAGGTGATTCCTAGTGCTAACATTCTTGGCGTCGTTGTCGGGGAACGATTTGAATACTTTTCCCTGGGATTGAACGATTTGAAGGTGCATTAGAACTCAGTATGTCGAATATTGCATCTTGCACCTGACGACTCCATTGATTCATCTCTGGTACCTAAAGGCAGACATACAAGATAAAATCCACAGGTACCTTTGGTTCCAACTGAGACTAACCCAAAGAAAATAATCAAGAAGGGAAAAGCTTCTCTGAAAATATTTTTTGCTGCTACAAGTGCTTCTGGTCAGTTTCCTTATTCCACTCTTAATACTCCAGCTATTTTATCAAATAAGATTTCTCTGCCTTCTGTTGAAGTATCTAAGAAACTTGATTTTGAAGAGTTTCCTGTTGAATACTCTTCCTTTGAATCTGAATTGAAAGAAGAAAAAATGGACATTTTCTCCTCCCCTGATATTGAAAAGTGTTTCAGTCTTGATAGTTTTGAAGATTTCCCTACTTTAGGCTTAGCTACACCTCTTTCTGTTAAAACTTTTGCTGCCAAAGAAGTGTAAAATTCATCCCCTTTTAAGACCTTACCATCTTCTTCCAATACTCAACCCTCTTCTATGAAAACTGAAACCCCCCCTTCATACTTTTATTCCTCTCCTAATCTGCACACAGTCAAGTCTCCTTTTCCTTCTTGTTCACCAAGAATCCAAAATCAAATGGTAGTTGTTAACCCCCCTGCAAATAGGATGGATTCCATCGTGGCTACAAAATACGCCCCTCTAGTCTTACCCCAGCCAGTGAATGCTCTCCCTCCTGAAGATTATTTGAAATACATGCCCAAGTTTACTGGAGAAGAAGATATAACAGTTGAGGAACATCTTGCTTCTTTCTATAACTATCCAGATAACCAAAATATTGAAAATGAGGATGTGTGGATGAGGGTTTTTGTCCAAAGCCTTTTTGGTGAGGCTAGGAAGTGGTTTAGGGGTCTAGCCCCTGGATCCATTACTAGTATTGAAGCATTGGATGAAGACTTATTAAGGCAATGCGGGGGCAAAATGGATTTTGTGTACTACATCACCGAATTTAGATCCCTAAAAAGGAAAGAAGGAGAGTTTGTCTCTGACTTTTCTAAAACATTCAATAAAATGTACAACAAGATCCCTGATGAGATAAAACCCACTAAAACTTCTGCAAAAATCACTTATGCTAGTGCATTTGACCCCGAGTTCTTCCTCCTGTTGAGAGAAATAAGGTCACCTTCCTTAGTTCATATGCAATATGTTTCTTTAGAGGTAGAATCCAATATAGTGGCATCAGATAAGCTCAGGGGTAAATTTGATAGGGATAAGAGAAAAAGCAGAGCTAAATCTCCAACTTCTGATTCCTCTGTTGTCCATTCTCAAGTAGATGAGCTGACCAAATTAGTAAAATGTCTTTCCACTGATATTGAGAAGTTAAAATAAGAGGGGTAACAGACATATAGAAATGCTCAAAACACTGATAACAGAGGTAACTACAGGAGACCAAATAATGCTCCCCAAATCTTTCCCAGAGATCCCAGAAACAGAGAGAGAGATGATTAGAGGGTTCAAGATCCTTTGCAAAATAATTTGGTTGTTGATGAAGAAGAAGAGGAGGTAGAAGTTGATCCTGAGATTCACTACTTAGGTGACACATCCCCATCCCCACACTTGACTCAATGCTCTTATGAGAAATCTTTAATGGATATTCAAATTAATGAGTTAAGTAAGGGAGAGAAAGAAAAAGAAAATGCTAGTAGATATAATTTGAGATCTAAGAAGAATGAAGAAAAAACTGATGCCCCTAATCAACCTGCTCAAAAAGAAGATTTTTCCAAGGTTGTGACAGTGAGAAGTAAGGAAAAAAACTCTCAAAGCCCACAAGTTCTGATCATAAATCCTTTCCTTGAAACCAGAGAAACCTTGAAACCTTCTTCTTCCTTCAGTTTTGAGAATGAGATCCAGAAAATAAAGATCCATGTAGCTTTTTTGGAATTGATAAAAAATGAGGAATTTAAAAAATATTTATCCAAAATGATACAGCCTGAATCATCTCCAAATGCCATGGATTCCATAAATCTACAAGATGAAAAACCAACAGTGATTTTAGGTCCTTTGATAGAAGACAGAGATGATTCATCACCGCCTTTCTATACTTCACTGAATATACATGATAAGGTGCTACACAATTGTCTCATGGATTCAGGGGCATCCCATAATCTTATGCCAAAATATGTTATGGATGAACTTGGGTTAGAAATCACAAAGACTTATCATGACTTATATTTTTTTGACTCCAAAAAAGTCAAGTGTCTTGGAGTCATTAAGGATATGGTGGTGACCTTATTTCAGTTGCCCATGAAGAGTATACTTATGGATATCATAGTTTTTGATGTTCCCCCCAAGTTTGGCATGCTCTTGTCAAGATTCTAGATAAAAAAGACTTGGGGGAACCTTGTAGATGGATCTCTCTTAGGCTACTATTCTCATTTTTGGGGGAGAGAATAGAAGACTTTACAGGGAATCTCAACTGGCTTACATCATTAGTGATGAAGCAAACCCCACAAATCACCTTGTTTTGTCTTTTGATATAGATCTAGGATCTAGCATTTTGCAGCTCAATGATGCTCCTAAAGCCCCTCTAGAAATCAGAAAACAATCCATTACTTTTTTTGAGGAACATTTTCTAACCACTTATGTCTGGAAGATGTTCTTTGATGGAGCCTCTTCCAAGGAAGGTGTTGGTGCTGGAGTGATCTTTGTCTCACCAACTCAAGAAACTATATATTTGTCATACAAACTAGAATTTGAGACTACTACTAATGTGGTAGAGTATGAGGATCTTGTCTTGGGGTTGAGGGCAGCTAAAGACATGGGGATAGAAGAGCTATCAGTATTTGGGGATGTTGAATTGATAGTCCATCAAATTAAAAATCTTTATCAAACAAAGAACCCTAGGCTTAGATCTTACATAAATGAAGTGTGGTATTTGGTGGACAGTTTTTTCTCTGCTTTTAACATATCATTCATTCCTAGAGAAGAGAATACCATGGTTGATTATGTGGTTGTATCAGAAAGCAACTTCATAATTCCTATACCACCCAGGATCAAGTATGATGTAGAAGTCAAGTACAGGCCTTCTATACCAGACAATGTAAAATATTGAAGGTGTTTGAAGATGATTTAGAACTTAAAACATTCCTCGAGACTGTTGATGAGTTTTCTGCATTACACATTGATAAGGATCATGATTCAAAAATTACTCCTCATGCTGGTGTTTTCCTCAATAAAATTGTTAATCATCATATTGTGCAGCTACCTATCAATCATATTCCAAAAGGACAAGTTCCTTTGGAAATATTATTTGATGGAAATGATGTGGCAGTGAAAGGGAAGGTATCTGTTGATGATGTTGATATAAATGAGTGCAATTTGGGCACTGAAAAGAATCTGAAATACGTCAAATTGTCAAGAAGCCTATCAGAAGAGAAGAGGGTAGAATATACTAAGTTGTTGAAGGAATTTTCTGATGTATTCGCTTGGACTTATGAAGATCTCATAACTTACAACACAAGCATTATAGAGCATAGAATTCCATTAAAAGAAGACACCAAACCCTTCAGGAAAAGTTTGAGGAGAATCAATCCTATGTTGTTGTCTGTCATGGAGAAAGAGGTAAAAAATATTTTAGATGAAAAAATTATCATTCCTTTCAGGTATTCTGAATGGGTGGCCAATTTGGTCCCAGTAACAAAAAAGAATGGAGAAATTTGACTTTGCGTTGATTTATGAAATCTGAACAAAAGATCAAAAAAGGATAATTATCATTTACCCAAGATGGAGCACATATTATAGAAGGTGATAGGAGCAGCCAGGATGTCTATGGTTGATGGATTTTCCGGATACAATCAGGTGTCTATTTTTTCAGAAGACAGGCAAAAGACTTCCTTTACCACTCCTTGAGGTACATTTATGTACGCCAAGAGGCCCTTTGGTTTGATGAACGGAGGGGAAACTTTTCAACGAGATATGGAAATAGAATTGATTTGGGAGAAGGATAAGTTTGTTGTTATCTATTTAGATGACATAATAGTGTACTCTCAGTCTAATAAAGAACATTGTGATCACTTAAGAAAAATTTTCTTGAAATGCAGAAAATGTGGCCTCTCCTTGAATCCGAAAAATTCATTGTTTGCCATGAAGGAGGGAAAATTGTTGGGACATATCGTATCAGCTGAAGGGGTAAGGATTGATTCTAGTAGGGTTGAGCTATACAAATATTTTCACTTCCTAGATCCAAAAAAGTGGTTCAATCTTTTCTGGGAAAAAATAATTTTTTGAGAAGATTTGTGGCAAATTTTGTTGAGTTGGTTAAGCATATCACATCCATGCTCAGGAAGGGTAGTGAAATCAAATGGACTGTTGAGTCCCATGATTCTTTTGATCAGATAAAGAAAGACTTGACTGAAGCCCTAGTTCTTGTCATCCCAGACTACTCCAAGGACTTTCTTATTTTTTCTTTTGCCTCTTTTGATACAGTAGCAGCAGTCCTATTGCAGAAGAACGTTGAAGGATTAGAGAAACCCATTTCCTTTTCTATAAGGGCATTGAGAGATGTTGAATTAAAATATGACATCATGGATAAGCAAGCCTATGCATTGGTTAAAGCTCTTAAGTCCTTCAGATTTTATGTTCTGCTTTCAAGAGTTATTGCCTATGTCCCATCAATTGTTGTAAAAGAAAATATTATTCAACCTTATATAGACAGAAAAAGGAGCAAGTGGATTGCTAAATTACTTGAATTTGATTTGGATATTAAGCCCACCAAATTGGTTAAAGGTCAGGGTTTAGCCAAGCTCTTGGCTTAATCAAATTGCTCAGCATTGGGGGTGAATTTCATCCACTCATGTTCAGAAAATTAGTAGGTTGAGTGATCTAGGTGGATATCAGTGGCCACCCACCTTTTTTAGCTGGCTCAAAACATCTTTCTAGCAATTTTGATAATTTACTATTTTTAGCAGTTTCAGGTCCTAAACTTCCAGAGCTGTTTTGAGGCCCTAAATGATGTTTTTTGGGGTATGTTGCGGTCACAAAATTTCATCATCAAATTTTATGCAACTGTTGTATTCCTCGGATAGATATTTCCAATGGGTTATCATACACCTAAAACGGAGATCGTATGCAAAAGTTATGACACCGAGAAGTTGATGTACCGACTTACCCAAACGGGGCCCACATGACTTTTGGCGCTTCAACTCCTAGGGTTAGGTTTTTGGATGTTTAGGGTTTTTGAAACTCTTGTTTATGGTAAAAAGGCCTTGAGAGCCTCATTTTAATCATATTCTTGTGAATGAGTGCAGTCGTCGCATCTCTTCTCAGAGATAAGCCACCACCATTCCAGCAAGCTTGTTTTCCGCATCATTTTACAGTTCCAGCTTATTTCTTTATTGAATAGAAAACCAGTTTTATTGTATCTCTATTATTCTGTGTTAAACATCTGGTAATAATCTGTAGTCATTTCGTTCTTCTCATCAAATCTAGATCACTGAGATAACTGATAAAGGTCCTCAGATCATCTCTGCATTGGCAAATTGCAGCTGGTACAAAGACATTATATTTTTTCTGCAAAATTTACAGCCTCCAAGTGGTATGGAAAAGAACAAGGTGAGAGCCTTAAAACTCAAATCAATAAAGTATTGCCTTGATGATCAAATTTTGTATTGGAAGGATCCATTAGGAGTGCTTTTGAGATTCTTAGACCCCCAAGAGGCCCAAAAGATTATGTCTGATTTCCATGACATTTTATGTGGGGGGCATCATTATTGGAGAACCGTGACATCCAAGATCCTCAGGGATGGGTACTTCTGGCCCAATTTGTTCACTGATGTTTGTGATAAGATTAGAGCCTGTGCTAAGTGTTAGAAGTTCTCCAGAAAGAAGCACCTTAAGTCTTTGCCATTAAATCATGTGGCAGCTTCAGGACCCTTCCAGCAGTGGGGCCTAGATTTTATTGGGGAAATTCATCCTGCTTCTAGTGGTCAACATATATGGATATTGACTACTATAGATTACTTTACTAAATGGATTGAAGTTATTCCTACAAGGAATGCTTCCCACAAAGTGATCATTGGTTTCCTTGAAGACATTATGTCAAAGTTTGGGTGTCATGACAGAATCGTCATTGATAATGCTTCATCTTTCAAGGATGAACCATTGATTCAGTTCTGTGAATAGTTTGGGATCACTTTGATTCATTCTACCCCTTAATATCCTCAGGGAAATGATCTTTCATAATCCTCGAACAAAAGCATTATAAAGATCATTAAAAAGTTGTTAGAGGGTAACAAAAAGGCATGGGACTCAAAACTCAAATTTTCTTTATGGGCTGACAGAGTGACAGTAAAAAGGTCCCTGGGACTTTCCCCTTTCCAGTTGGTGTATGGAGTTGAAGCCATTTTTCCTTCTCAGCTTGCCTTACCTGTGGAAAACTTCTTCAAGGATTATCAAGGGGAACATGATCATATGATCAGAAGGATTCAACAGCTGGTTGAAGTGCAGCAAACCCAGGAGAAGCTTGTAGACAAAGCATATGACCATCAACTGAAGATCAAGCAGGATTTCAACAAAAAGGTGAACAAAGAGTATTTTCAATTGGGCGATCAGATGCTCAAATGGGATGTGCTGAGGCAAGATAAATGCAAGAACGGTAAATTTGAAGATTTATGGATCGTTCCTTTCAAAATATCTAAGATATTCTCTAATAACACTTTCAAGTTGCAGAATATGGATAATGAATAGGTTTTTGGTGGCCTTGTTAATGGGCATTTCCTGAAAAGTACTTTTCTTGAGCCTTCAGTGGCTCTTCATGTCATTGTAAATATCATTTTCTTTTTGTTTATTTTTTTTTCAATAACTGACCCCATAGCCCTAGGATAAGGCACTAAATCTACTCATTCTTGGCAGCCCACAGGGGGCATGCCATCCCCTGTGGAGCCAATGTTATCACACTAAATTGCCTTGGGTCTTTTAGTTTTCTTTTATCCTTTTTTAAGCCTTAGATTTTAATTTTTTTGTTTAAGTTTCATCCCTTTAAATTTTATGTTTGGTAAGACCCCTTAGATGATTAAAGTTTTGATTCATAGCTCTAGTTTGATCCTCAAATTGATTTTTGGTCTTAGAACCATTTTATCTCATGACTTATTTTTTGGCCCCCTTCATGACTTGTCCCTAGGTCGATCCCTCCCATGAATAGACTGATGTGACATACCTTTATCCTCACTCATGACCTCTTAGGCATGCCTCATTGTCCTTGCTTACCTGTCCAATCATTTTTTGAATTGGAGCATTGCCCATTCATCAGGCAGTTCTGTAGTGCCTTTCCCGTTCATCATACTTCCAAAATGAGTCATGATTTCCACGACTGATGTCATGTTCCTTGTTTTCAGTGCCAGAAGTTGGTTAAATATGCCTTCAATATCTTGCATTTACGAGCCCTAGTAACGGTTTATAATTTTGAAAAACTCAACAGTGATGCATTGCGCAAATTCACAAGTTTTGATTAGGCGACAATAATGCAACCCAATTTGATGATGAAGTAGATTCGAGGGTCAAAATTTTCACAATTTCATCTTGATATTTCAATGAAAATTCCAACAGGTGCCTACTCCACAGGTATCTTGGGTTGCCTCCTCTCCATATTAATTTTCAAAATAAATTTGCAGGTTTTGGTTTGTTGATCTTGCACAGTTGTAAGGGATTCGTCTTTGCATGATAGCCTTGTATTCCCTCTTTTTCAGACCAGTAAACTCCATTGCATGTATCTATGTCTTATTATTGTTGTCTATCGTAACCATTGAAATTGCAAGCTCTTAAATAGCCCATCCTCTACGTATGTGTCACGCTACCCAGAGGCATTGCTTAAACCCTCTCTGCCTCCCCTGCTTCCTGTCATCTTGGAGTTAAGTGTTTTACTCAGTTGCAAAGGGACAATTTTGGATTACCCCCTGTTGGTGTCCAGGTATGAACGATTTATTCACCCTTTTCCTACATTAATTTATCAATCCGAGTGTGTATCCTTTCAAGGAAACGCGCAAGGTATATGCAGGGGCAAGAGTACAATTTGTTCTAGCCAAGGGTTCATGATTAAGATTAAAAACATTACTATCAACTGGATTTACTACAACTTCTAAAAAGTACTCATAAGAACCATACACTGTAACAACAAGCATAAAATAATAAATAATATTGTAATAGCAAGCATAAAAATGATAAATAACACACTGTAACAGCAAGCATAAAACTGATAAATAACACACATAGTAAGACACAACACCTGAATAGAAGAGCGGGCCCAGCTCTTTGATCAGGGTTGTGTTGGTCACAACGAAGATGAAGACAGCAAAATAGATAGTGTTTTATAAATCTGAAAAAGGTTATTACAATCTCAATGGGGACATCCCCAGTTATAGGAATAAACTGTCTTTTATACATCAAAAGGGAGAACAACCTCTTTCCCCAAAACATGGTAACCGTATCCCCAAAAATATACATTTCTTTGAATGGCACTAGTACCAGATGGACATGATCAGCGAAATGCCCAAGATGGTTCATGGATCTGTGACTCCAGCTGCGCGGACTCTTTATGGCTTGGTTGTTGCTATGAAGAGAGGATATGTTGCGGGATGAAGCCCTGGTCCTATTCTCCAGAAGCTGCAGTCAAACATTTGTTTTAGTGCTGCGAATAGGAAAAACTCCGCAACTTTACTTCATTAATAAAATATTCCAATACACAAGGTAGGGGTATTTAACTCACAGGTTTATCATAGTAAACATAGGTAAATAAGTGTAAAAATGTCAAAAAGGTAATGGAAATGCAGCAGAAAGATAGCCCAATTTGGTGCCCAACATCTCCCCCCAACTAGCCTTCTGCATGTCCTCATGCAATTCATCGCCTCTGCAGGTATGGGTTTCGCTGACTGTTAGCTTCCTGAAAATGGGCGAGATCGTATTCTTTGGCCATCCTTTTCCCTAGAACTTTAAAACCATCAGAGAGGTGGACGTCTTCCCACCAATATTCTGGGACGATATACATTGGAGTGTAATCTTCTACTGGCAACCAAATAGTGGGAAACTAAAACCGAAGTCCCATCTATCGAATCCTACTTGTTCAGACACATGCCACATATTTGGGCACCCTAGGGAGCACTCGTGCAAAATTTGGTGCCCCAAAAGGTTCCATGTTCCGGACAGTTGTTGGTGTCATAATCCACCTTTTCTGACAGCAATCAAGGGCCTCTTCATGAAGTGTGACTATTTGCTTAACGCAAAGATCAAGGCACCAATTTTGTGTCCTCATCATTCTATCTCTATTCGCCTCAATTCCCAAAAAGGTGTTATGTTTATTGAACATGGTGACTGACCTCTCAGGTTCTCCTCTTACCATAAACGGATTTGTAACCTGATTAGATTCAAATGTGTTAAAAGTCTTCTGCCAGTTGATTTGTTTGAAAGTGTAAGAGGTGAGGGCCCTTAAATGAATGTCTCCCACATATGGGACCGGATTGAAGCCTCTGTTCAGGGGAAACATATATCCATGCAGGTAAAATTCACACATCAAATGTTGAGTTGGCACGTTGTGGTGCCTCATTATTTGGAGGAATTGTACACCATTTTCTATTTTATAACTAATCTCGTTTTTTATGCTCTCCATGCAGAATAGAAGAAAATGTTCATGTAAGAATAAAGAATAACAAGAAGCAGGAGGGCGACATGCCATCACCTCTTGATCCAAATTAAACATCTGCTCCTTATCCGTTTTCAGCTCTATCACTTTCTTTTCCATCTGTTCCATCTTGAGTTACTGCTTCGCATGCCTTAATCTCATGATGTCTATACACTCCACATATTCAAAAATAGTTGTGGAGGCTCGTTCCTGAGTTCTTATGATCTCGTTTTGATACTAAGACGCAGTAGATTTCCAAGTCTACACTTCGACCATTAAGGCATGCTCACGGTCTTCAAACAATCGCTCGACCGGGTCTGTTTGAGTACCAGCAGAGGTTATGGTTGCCTGGTCCGTTTGAGTCTCTATTTCTACTCCTATGGTCTTGGACTTTCTAGCTTGTTGCTTGTATTTCTTCATCCGCTCCTGCATTTTGTGTACCTGTTTCCTTAGTTTTCTAACCTCCATCTTAAGCCGCATTGTCTCCTTAAATTGTGGTTGATGTTTTTGTTTGACTGGGAGTCTTACGACCTTCTCGCTTGACTCTTCCATTGGCTCATTCATTGGGACCGCTTTGATTGGTCCCTCCTCTTCACCTACAGCTATTTCCTCTTGTTGCACGCTCACCGTGATTGGTGGTGCCCTTGCTAGATGCTCCCCTGCTAATGTATCTGTTTGAGTATCATCCACCCCACACAGTTGTGGCTTTTGTGATAGAATTGGAGGAATGGTGAGATCTTCTTCTGTATGCCGAAGGGAATGAGTTCACCTTGCTCCTCTTGGAATAAAGGAGAAAAAGGAGAACTGGTATGGATATTCAATATTCGGTCCCGAGGTCGATGTTGGTTCTTGTGGTTTGGCACCAACCTCATGCCCTAGTTCTCCTAGCACTTCTTCCATGGGCTCTATGGTCGGGTTGGTCACGACCTCTTCTTCATTCTATTTATCCTCCTCCATCGACTCCATGGTGACAGGAGGTTCTTGTGGAGTACCCTCAGTCGCAATATCGACCAATTCACCCGCTTTTGTCTGTTGTGACCCCTCTTCTGTGGTTGTCATGCTATCAAATTGCTTTGTTAGTTCCACAGGCGAGGTTGGTTCTTGTGGGACAACCTCGGCCATGGTACTAGTGGGCCTTTCTGTGTCTTCCGCATCTTCCATTGGTTCCATGTTTTCGGCTTTCTCTTGGGGAGCAACCTCTTCTTCAAATTCTTCAGCTTCCATCTCCATCTCTTTCGGTTCCTCCTGGTCAACATAGTCATCTTCTCCTCCATTTTCCTCCTCTATGGATTCTGGTTCATCTTCCTTAGAAGCCACGGTGGCTACTACTTCTTCCTCTGTGGAATCTAGGAACAGTTCCCACGGGATTGGGATTTTTCTGATGGCATTCATTACTAACAACTAAACCAACCCATGGTGGGTGATGGTCGCGACTCCTGAGATGAGTGTTCCATTAGGTGAAGGCTTCTCAATAACAAATAAGGCACATTCAGTGAGAAATCCTCTGCTTGGGGAAATCGCAAGTGAGTTAGTATTCGGAGATGGTATTTGAATATGGTGGAGTATCTTCCTTCGCAAGTCATATATCTCATGATGAACTCTGCTACTTCCTTCCAAGGATGCAGCAGCAAATTTCAGTAGTATCCTCGACCCTTCTACACAATGCTTTCTCCTTCCTGTAAAAAGGCTTCGGGAAACTCTGGAAGGATAGACCTTCTTGAAATCCATCGCTGTCTGTTTTGAGGGAGTCCATTGAATTCTGCGATGGCTTCCTCTATCACAGGAATTTCAATTCTGTGGACCTGAGAGCTTCCTTCTCTCAAGTTGAGTGTGAATTCTGTCGCAATTTCTTCGTTCGACCCTTTCAACCTGTCAAATTAAACATTCCAACCTGCATTCTCAAAGACCTGCCATACCTCCTGATTGTTTCGAACTCTCATTGTATCTTGAGGTTCATGCCACACAGATCGTCCACCCATTGCTGCAAAGATGGAGTTACCACAACGAATGCAGTTAGCTGGTAGGGGAAAATGACAGGGCTCCAAACCATTGGCAACTGAAATAACGTCATATCTCTTTTGGGGACGGCGGATGAAACAACGCTGGTATGTTTGGAAACGATGACAGATTTTGGTGGTACTGTCAGAAATTTAATGCAACGTGTTGGGGAGGTGACTGATTATGACTCTATGCATATGAGTACACATTTCAACATATCAAGTTATGATTACGGAGTACCAAAATCATTGGATTTTGTTTGGTGAGGATCGTGTGTCATAAATGTGTTTTCGTGGTATGTTGTCATTTATTATGATGGTCCCCCCCCCCCCCCAAATTAAGTATGGTCGTCCACGGCATGTTTTGATGTCTTTTTGGAATATTTTAATTAAATCCATAAAAGTCGACGGAGACGTACCTGGGGACCTACCTTATGGTGGAGTAGAAAAAAAAGGTCTAATGGAGTAATGACAACAGGGTGTAATGGCAGCAAGGAGTAATAGCAACAGTAAGTAACAGCAACGGCGGAGTAACAACGACGGTGGAATAGTGGCAGTTGAGGAGTAACAGCACCGGCAGAGTAATGACAGTTGCGGAGTAACAACACCGGCGGAGTAACGGCGATGGCAGAGTAACGACACCGGCGGAGTAATGGCGACGGCAGAGTAGCAGCAGTTGTGGAGTAATGATAGTTGCGGAGTAACGGCAGTTGCAGAGTAACGACAGTTGCGGAGTAATGGCAGTTGCGGAGTAACGGAAGTTGCGGAGTAACGACAGTTGCGGATTAACAACAGTTGCGGATTAACGGAAGTTGTGGAGTAACGGCAGTTGTGGAGTAATGGCAGTTGCGGAGTAACGGCAGTTGCGAAGTAACAGCACCGGCAGAGTAACGACGACGACGGAGTAGCGGAAGTTGTGGAGTAATAGCACTTAGTTAAGTAATCAGTTCAGACCAGTGGAGTAACAACAACATATTTATAGTAGCACTAGTGGAGTAACAACGCCGAGTGTTACATTTTTCCTGGCCGTATTCCTTTGTTATTCTTGGAAAATACAAACAAGTAAGAAATAAAAAAGTAAAAAATTATTATTTTTATTTTTATTTTTATTTTTTTTAAATATATATATATATATATATTTTAAGACTGAGTGAGAGTGTCCTTCATCCCAACAACCATTAAATCAGATGAGTCAAAAAGGTGTTTGACAAAGGCATCTCTAGAGGTTAGACGGTGGTATAGTTTTAGACGGTGTCCGTTTACTAAGAACGAGGTATGATTCTCATCTATTGTAACTAATCTAACTGTTCCATTGTTGAAAATTGCGTTCACTTGATATAGCCCCATCCAGGGAGTGCAAATATTGCCTTTGAAATCCTTAAATTGGGAATCGTACAGTAATGCCCAATCTCCCACATGAAACACCTTACTTTTGATCAATTTATCATGCCACTTCATTCTCTGTTGTTGAACAACAGTGGTCTTCTGGAGAGCTACTAACCGAATCTCGTCCAACTCATTCAACTGTTCCAGCCGGTGTTTCTGTGCTTCTGATGGGTCTAGGCCTACTTCTAGAGCTGTCCTGAGTGTATTGATCTCAAATTCCACTGGAAACAAGGGGACATTCCCATAGACTAATTCAAATGGATAAAACCCAGTTGTGTTTCGCCATGTTGTTTTGTATGCCCATAAAGCTTCTGGAAGTTTTTGTGCCCAATCCCGGCGATGACTTGCTACTGTCTTTGTCAAGATATTTTCCAACACCTTCTTTGTTCTTTCTACTTGCCTGTTCGCCTGGGGGTGATAGGGGGTTGTCACTCTATGTTTGACTCCATATTTATGCATCAGCTTTCCTATCATGTGAGATGTGAACTGTGATCCTCCATCCAACACAATTTCCCTTGGAGTACCATCTCGGGCAAAAATTTCTTCAAAAATAAAGTCTACCACTACTTGTTTTGTTGCTCTTGTGACCGCTCTGGCTTCCACCCATTTAGTTACATAATCAGTGCAGACCAGGATGTAAGCTTTCTGATGAGAAGGTGGGTTGAAGGGTCCAACAAAATCAATGGCCCATTTCTCAAATGTTTCAAGGACTATCTAGGGTTGTAGAGGCATTTCATCTACTTTCCCAGGTTGTCCCATCCGTTGGCAGCTATCACACCTTCGAAAATAATCCCGAGCATCATGAAATATGGAGGGCCAGTAATATTCCATTTGCAGCACTTTGTGACCTGTTATTTTATCTGCAAAATGTCCTCCATAGGGTCCATCATGTGCAGCCTTCAGTATCTCATAGATATTATCTTCTGTCACACAACGCCGAATCTGTTGGTCAACCCCTGTATGAAAGAGATATCCTTCCATCCATGAATATCGGGTACTCTGGTGAATAATCTTCCTTTGCTTTTTATATGACAGATGACGAGGCACCTTCCCTGAAGCAAGATAATTAGCAATATCTGCATACCACGGAGTGTTAGCAGATACTGCAAAACGATGTTCATCTGGGAAATTATCTTCAATTGGTGTATCCTTACCCTCATGTTTTATCCTAGATAAGAAATCTATAACCACATTGTCCTTCCCTGGTTTATCTACTATAGTAATATCAAATTCATATAGTAGCAAGAGCCATCTTGTGATACAACCAGGGGTAACAGGTTTATTCATTAAATACCTAATAGCTGCATGATCAGTATGCACAAAGGTAGGATACCCGATAATGTAGTACCAAAATTTATTGATGGCGTAAATGACATGAAGGAACTCGTTATCATTCACTGTGTAGTTTAATTCAGCAGGAGCCAAATTCTTACTAAAATAGTAAACTGCATATGGTATTTTTTCCTCTTCATGTCCTAATACTGCACCAACCACTGTTTGGGAAGAATCCGTATGAATATGGAAAGGTAATGCTCAGTCTGGCCCTCTAAGGATTGGAGCGCTACAGACCAATTCCTTAATTCGCTTAAAGGCTGCATCATAGTCCTCTGTCCACACAAAATCTGAATCCTTTTGTTAGCAATTGAAAAAGTGGATGTGCTACTTTAGCAAAATTTTCTATAAAATGCCTGTAATAACCAGCACAACCAATAAAGTTGCGTACCTGTGTGGGTGTTTTGGGTGTTGGGAAATGCTGAATTACCTTTGTCTTTGTTGGGTCCATCCAGATTCCTTCAGCTGAGAGTAAATTTCCCATAACAATACCCTCTTCCATCATCATATGGCATTTTTCTGTACTCAACGAGACACGCGCTTGTATACACCTTTCGAGAATTTTTTCTAAATTTTCCATCCCTTCAAGAAATGAATCCCCATATGGAGTAAAGTCATCCATGTAGATTTCAACACTGTCATCTATCAAATCAGAGAAGATTCCCAAAATTACCCTCTGGAACGTTGCAGGAGCATTACACAGGCCAAAAGGAAGGACCTGGTATGCGAATGTTCCCCAGGGGCATGTGAAAGTGGTTTTATTTTGATCTTCAGGAGCTATCTGGATCTGGTTATACCCACTAAACCCATCGAG
Source organism: Picea sitchensis (assembly GCA_010110895.2). NCBI lineage: Eukaryota > Viridiplantae > Streptophyta > Pinopsida > Pinales > Pinaceae > Picea > Picea sitchensis. The sequence goes on along the minus strand of SNQJ01S0005794.1, from coordinate 2,759 downwards.
AAAAGAAGAAAACTTTTTTCCAGCCAATGTGTCCAAAACTTGATCAATAAATGGCAAAGGAAAATGATCTTTCTATGTTGCTTTATTCAATTCTTGATAATCCACCCATATTTTCCATTTACCATTTTTCTTAGGGACCATTATTAATGGGGAGACCCATTGGCTATCTGAGATGGGGAAAATAAAACCTACGTCTAGTAATTTCTGAAGTTCTTCTTTCGAAACATTTTTCAATGCGGGGTTCATCCTTCTCTGAGGTTGTCTCACGGGACGACAATCCTCCTTAATGTATATATGATGGGTACATGAATTAGCAGGGATCCCTTTCATATCTGTATAATCCTAGGCGAAGGCCTCTTTGTGTTTCTGAAGGACATCCACAAGTTGCTTCTTCTGGGATTCTGACAGGGTTGGATTAATATTCAGGGTTTTCCCTGGTTCTAGTTCTACTGGGACACTTTCACTGGGTGCATCAACAAGTAGCTTCTCTGATCCTTCTGTTGTTTCAATTGTTTCCTGAGTCTCAAAGTTTAGGATAGATTCTAGGAATTGTTGATTTGTTTTGGAAACGGAGCAAGGATCATCCATAAAAGAGGTGATTACATCATCTTCCGATTCTATTTTCAACTAAAGGGCTTGTCCAATAGTGAGAACTGGCCTCAATTCCTCATTTTATGTTTCAAACTCTTTCCTAGATAAAATTTTCTTGCTTCTTGTTGGTTGTATGGATGGGTTTGGTTCTGCAGGTGGGTATAACACTAAGTTCTTAATGTTGTGCCAATTGGAAATAACCATGTGCCCTGATCGACACCCAATGTAAGCATCTGCAGTAGCCAGCCAAGGTCTACCCAAAATCAAAGGATGGCCGCCCAACGAAGATTGCGTCTGTAAGACCAGGAAATCTATGGGATAGTGCCATGAATCTACTGAAATGGTTACATCTTCCAACTTTCCTACATGTTTGATTGTGGATCGGTCTGCCAATTCCAATACTGTAGGTGTATGTTTCAAGTTATGAAGACCTAATGCATGCATGGTTTTAGTGGTGATAACATTGATGGCAGCACCCAGGTCTACCAGCACATTCAGAATCTATACCCCATTAATTTGTACTGTCAGAATTGGGTTCCCCGGATCTCCATACTTTTCAGGCATTGACTTTCCTATCATGAAATCTGATAATTTTCCCATAACATAAATGGTAAGGGGGTCTTTGGATTTCTTTGCAGATTTATTTGAACAATATTCCCTAAGAATCTTTGCATATATTGGCACATCCTTCATAGCTTGTAACAAGGGAATTTTAACAAATAAGTTCTGCAGTTCTCCTAATAAATCAAATTCAACTTGAGGGCTTGATTTACTCAAAGTTAGTATCTCTGAGTAAGGTGGTTCAGATTGATGTTGTTTTACAGGAGATGCCTAGTTTCTATCAGTTTGTTTTGGATCTTTACTAATTGGTTATGATTCCTTACCTTCACTATCGAGTTGTTCAAGGAAAACTGGAGGAGGTTGAACATTAACTGTCTGCCCTGATCGTAGATTCATTTCATGCAACTCTGTAGTGGAAATGTTATATGAAGGTAGGTTAAGAATGTCAGTTTGATGAACTCCCCTGCTATTAGGATTCGGATCAGGTTGGATTGGGAGCTGAGGACGGGCATGTTGGTTACTTGAAGGCACATTAGAGGGAAGTTGGATTTGTTGTTGTGGCATCAATTGAGGAAACTACCCAGGAGGATATCCTCACCAAGTTGGAGCCCATGGGGAGTTTGAACTGGCTTGAGGGTTCCACTGTTACCACGGTGGGAACTGGTATTGTGGCCACATGGAAGGATAGGGCATGGACTAAGGATTTATATTAGAATTATTGAAATACTGAGATGGATCTGAGTACATACCTTGATTTCCCATTGGTGGTTTAGGTTGCCATGGCTTTCTAGACCCCATGAGGTACAGTTGCTCCATGTATTTCCCTGTTCCTTGAAATACTGCTTTCAGGCCTGGCAGGGAGGGGAATGAGCTTGTTGCATGATTTAGCTCGCAGATTGCACATTCCTCTATGGATTTTAGTGGACATTCCCTCTATGGATTTTAGTGGACATTCCCTCTCTGGATGCTTCTTTTTGCACGTCGGGCAGAATATCGCCATGGTCCTATCCAATTCCAGCTGCTTCTATTTTACTTGCAGCGTATCCATCTGTGTTGATAGGGTGTTGAGGATATCCATCCTCAAATTTTCTAGCAGGTTTCCGATTTCTGTTTTCGTAACACCTCTGCTAGACCCTTTTACTGAGCGAATTCCTTGTCTATTACTTGCAAGCCCCCTTGAGCACTGAATGCATAATTCGCAGATACCTTCAAATATTTCCTTAGAGATGTCTCATTTTCCCACAATGTTCAATAGTTCCATTGAGTCCTCACAGAAAGATCAGAGGAGGATGATTTTTAGAATTTCCTTATCCAGGTCAGAGTGACCCGACATCTATAAGGTGTACTTGAATTGTTCCACACAATCTTCCAAACTCTCATCTTCTTCCTTAATGTTCTGGGATTTACAGTAATCCTAGTATTTTTCCAGAAAAGTTGTTTGCATATCATCCCATGTGGAAATAGTGCTTCCTCCAAGGCCCGTAAACCATCGCAGAGCCATCCCTTTTAATGTAGAGGGAAAAAATTTTAACTTTTGGGCTTCCATCCTGTAGTCATACCCTCGACACACTATGTCGAATTCGAATAGAAATGTGTTGGGATCTTCT
>SNQJ01S0005793.1:164718-232474 GCA_010110895.2 Picea sitchensis | reverse complement strand
CCCCAAAATCACCTTTCTTTGTTAAGATATTCTTTATGTTCGAACAAAAATCCTGTGGGAAATTTAATTTTTCGTATGACTTCTTTTACAACATTGCTTTGTTGCTCCGTCAATAACCATGGAAGAGAGATTATATTAATTTGATCTCCATCATTATTTAATTCAATGACATATTTCATTGCATGATTGGCTTCCTGAATGTCACTGCTAATTTGGACAATTTTTTCTTTGTCACTCCTTTCATCCAATATTCACCATAATTTTTCAGCAACATTATTTTTGATATGCATTGTATCAAAAAAATGAACAATTTGTAGGTTCTCATAATAGGGAAACCTACTGAATTGTTTGGGATAACTTTTCATTCCTCCTGGAAGCGCATTAACACCTTCATGATCATGACCATCATGAATCATATTTAAAGAAATTACAAAAAATGTTTTCAATTAAAGTAAATTATCAAAACACATTACAAAACAATTAAATTAAAAAACATTTCATATATGATGATCATATATAGACAATTTGATCCATACCTTGAGGATTTCTATTATATTGCAACTTCCATAGGTGATGTGTCGTTCTCTTTCGTTTTAATGCGGTCTCCTCTTTCCCACTGGAAATATGTTTTTCGGTGGTTTGATACCTATGATTCTTAGAGAGGAAGTGCCTATACTCATCAAACACCTCCTTTCCTAAACTTTTTTATCGACGAGATTTCATCTTAGGACCACAAACGGGACATGCTAATTTTCCATTTGTTTGAAGACCTACAAGAGATGGATTAACTATGCCATTTATAATATATTATATATAATGAATAATGGATTATTTAAAAAACATGCATGATTAATATATCAACTTCATAAAATTAAATACTATTAAAGTGCATGTTATAATTACATACCACAAAAATGTGTTAGTCCCGAAGCATCATGAAACGTCCATGCAAGCATTACAAAGAATTGAATTTCCTTTTCCCTATTGGTATAGAGACATCGCACATGGTGATTCCATTCCATAGCTTTAGTAGCTCAACAATAAGAGGCTCAATATATACATTCATATACTTGGTACTTAACTAATTGATTTGAACATATACAATACATAATTATTACAACCATTTTACATTCATAAATAATATTTATGAGTAAATGAAAATAAATATATGGCATTATGCATCACATACGACAAATGAGATGCTATTGCATTAAAAAAACATTGTTGTAAACAAATACCTAGAACAATCAATGCCAACATTATATGCTCCCTCTTTATTGACATCCATGGAGCAATGTTATTGTTGATAACAAAAACATGCCACACAGAGTAAATAGATATCATATATGCAAATGGATTGACACCATCCACTACCAAAGAAAGCCTAACATTACGAGGTTCTTCTTTAAAGTGTGGCCATTTTCCCTCCAAGTCTCTAAATGCAGAACCATCTGCACGAATTCAAATAATGTCATCTTCACTTCTATTTCGTGCATGGTAATCCATCAATTATGCTAAGTTTTTGTACCTAAACAATCGTTGCAAGTGTGGAATAATTAGAATATAAGGAAGAACCTTGCGAGGAACCTTTTTTGTTACTTGATCTATTCTATATCTACTTCTATGACATTCAGTGCATTCTGTTTCAAATTCATACTGTTTATAATATATAATATGATCATTGGGACATGCATCAATTACTTGATACTCCATTCCAATATCTTTCACGATTGCAGATAAATATCGGTATGTGCAAGGTAAAATATTTGATGGTGGTAAAAAATATTCAACTATCAATATGGTACAACAAATAAATAAATAAAATTGGTTCATATAATATCAAGAATATTAACGACATGTTTTTCATCCATATTAATTTTATTGATGAACTAACAACAAAAATTTTAGAGGAGAAACAATAACCTTTATCATGATATATGTGTGTGTGTGTGTGTGTGTGTGTGTGTGTGTGTGTGTGTGTGAGAGATCATTGGAATATATTACATACCTTAACATATGTGTGATCGATGTGTTTGAAAAATGATTCATCACCTTCAAGTTCATTATCAACAATACAACAAAGAGAAGATTTATATTGGATCCTTCATAAAGGGGTTTGTATGCCTTCTCAAGTAGAGGTAAATCATGAACATCATCAAAGTCATCATTTTCATTTTCATGATCATCATCCTCCATTCTAACATTAAATGTATCATTGATTAACGAATTTGTAACATCATCCTCAAATATGTTATTAGCATGATCATTGTCTTCCATGTGATCATTAACTTGATCTTCAGTATTCGCAACTCCATATTCCTCTGACTCGTGTTCTGCAACCACATTTTCCATGTGCGGATATTCCCTAGGAGGCATTTCCTTTATAACTACAAACCATCAAAAGATATTAGTTTATATATAACAAATATAAAAATTATAAATACATTTACCAAAGCAATCAATATAAAGACATGTATAATGAACAACTTACTAATGGATGATATTCATGACCCCCCTTAATGTGTCCATGTCCCCTACAATGTATTTTAGCTATTGATATATTTAATCTTCTCTTATTAAATCCCCTACATTGGCTACAAGGAAAATAACATTTCCCATCACCCTTTATTTTCACTCCATCCCACAATCTAGCAAGTAATTGTCGATTTTCTTCTTGTGGATCAAGAATATTTTTATGTGACATTTTATTTTACCAAGCTTGAGTGATGATTATTAATCTTTAAAAATCAATATCCCCACTTAAAATATTTGTAATGATAGTAACAAATAAAATAATTCCTATTTTTCGTAGGAAAAACAATCCTTGTAACCACCGCAAGTTGTCTCTAGTGTAGAAAAAATATCAGAATGTTTCTAGCATTCTAGGTTTTTATAAATAAATAGACGTATGATTCTTTACTGATGTTGATGATTGAATGTTATTGTAATAAATGTGAGGATTAGTTGACTAAGTCCAGTTCAATGAGAAACAGTTTGATGATATTTTTTGGAAGTCATATATCCGACACCTTCTCCATGTGATCCAAAAAGGATCTAGAGAAGGCTAAGAACAACTCAAAACTCACATAGGCAACTCAGGATGCTCAAAATGGCTTCAACAGACAAGGAAAGGGAAAAAATACAAAGTTCAAAAAACTCAGTGAAAATGACATGCTCATGAGAAGCACGTCGCAATATTTCTAACGATTCAAACAAATCATCAAACAGAGTTACAGTTTGAAAGATATTCATGGTCAAAGTTTGGTCAACCTAGCCTAGTCAACAGGGAATGAGTCAGCATTTGTACTGTTGACATCAACATCCATACAACACATGTGGTAGGATAAGGAAGGTAACACATGGAATGTTGGCTTCATCATGGTGACATGGAAACACTAGAGGCTACCACATGTCACCTGGTTTTGGCATTTTTGGATCGATTCGTGGAACAATCAGATCGTGTCACGTGGCAGTCCGTACATTCCATATGTTGGCATGGCATGCTAACATGGAAGGTGGAAATTTGGACTAGTGAGAGGCCACCATGTGGTCCAAAGAGGCTACCACGTGGCATGAAATAAATTCCCAAGGACACCCCATGAGAAAAAAATTGGAAAACAATTGTTTTGGCGGGTCCACCAAATCTGGTAAACCATGCCAAAACTACCCACGGTTAAAATCATTTGGATATGGTTCTAGAAACACCACTAAAAATCGTGGAACATAAATGTTATATATATATATATATATATAATGTAACAATACAAATCCAAAAGGGGAGGCCGCGGGACTTGACCCCGGGACCTCCTCCCAGATTTGCACCTTAACATATCCGCCCTAACCAACAGGTCATGAGCCATTACATTGTAACCAATGCCCAATGAATTTATTAAATTTTTCATCCTCCCAACCACAGGGGGAAGGCGTGCATACCGTATGACCATTTTGGCATGGAAAACGATTCAAGTACAATCATTAATGCAGGTTGTAGAGGGCACGAAAATCGAGACAAATTTCTTCTTGGGCCTGGGAGTGCCAGAGTAGGATCGAGGCATGGAGACTATCATTTTTGGGTAATTTGATGCCACAAATTCAGTGGTGCTATCTGTTTTCTGATATGAGGATTACTTATGCAGCTTGATTTCAAAATGAGGTATACTTATGTATTTTTCCAAATTCTTTTACTGAGTTAATGAAAGAGCCTACCCATTTGAGAGCAGGACCCAGAGACGTAGTCCACTAGGGACCAACTCCATTAAGTTTTTGTGTTCATATATGATTCTTATGTCTCTTCATTTTTATATTTTCCTTATTTAATGGTGCACTTTAATTTATGATCATTTAATGCAATTCTTTATAAGTCACTCGATGAAAATATCCTAGATCATGTTGGTATCAGAGCAGTCATCTTTGGCTTGAATTGTTGAGTGTGAATTCTTACTAGGGGAAAGAATAAGCAAGATGAAGGAACTCATAATAATTTCAATCCCAAAGTTTGTCGTGCATATGAAAGGAAGAAAATGGCATAACAGGACAAGCGTGATGAACAAGATAAAAAATTTCACATGGTCTTTTATCACATGTCAGAAATGGTTGAACAAATGTATGGATATTACGAGAAGAAGATGAAGAAGAAAGGGAAGAAAAATAAAGCACATGCAGATGATGATGCTTTGATAAACTAAGGGGTTGGAGGAGATCCTCATGATCCTCCATCTTCACCTTCGAGTTCTAGTTCTTCTTCCTCTCAACATTCTCATCATTCTAGCCATAAAGCCTATTTTAGGAAACTATTATTAAAGCTTGATGTAAAATTTTCTTTACCTATGTTTAATGGAGATGCTAATCCTGAAAAGATAGATAATTGGATCTGACAGGTTGAAGTGTATTTCCATGTCCAACATATTGATGAAGAAGAAGTTAAAGTGCAACTGGTTTCTCTTCGGTTGGAAGGCCCCTCTCTCGTATGGTGGGAGAGAAATATTCAAGACATAAGAAAGTGTGATAATATTCTTTCCTCATGGTTGGAATTTAAATCAGTGATAAGGAAGCAATTTTATCGATTAGGTTATTTACATAAAGCAATGATGGAATGGAAAACTTTAAGGAAAAGTAAAGGTCAAACTGTACAAAGTTTCACAAAAGAATTTAGGAAGAAAGCTCTTGCATTGAACATTCCTTTGGATTCTTATGAAACTTTAATGAAGTATATTGGTGCACTTCAGAGTTATATTTGTCACACTTTTCTCTTTTTTTAACCCACTAGTCTTTAACAGGGGGAAACATGTTCAAGAAGATCCCACTAAGAAACCTTCCAATCTCCCACATAAAACTTTTAAGAAGTTTAAAATGAAGGAAAAGAATACTGCCACAGTGACGAGAGAAGGAGGAAATCCATCTTGCACTCATTTCAATAAAATTGGCCACAATGAAGAACATTGTTGGAAACTGCATCCAGAAAATAAATTAAGACAGTTCGATGGAAAGGGGAAGACAAAAATCATTGCCACAGTGAAAAAAGATCTTGGTTCCGACTCAGGAGATGAAGGAAAGATCATAGCGGTTGGATTACAAGGTAAATATTCCCTTCATGCTAGTTCAAGTTCCAATAATGAATCTCATGTTGATGAACGAGAGAATAATGAATTATTTCACATAAGAGTTGTATCTAAACACACTAAGATAGATACATTATTTGATTCGGGTTCCCAAGTAAACTTAATATCTGAAACACTTGTCAAGAAGATGGGTGTTGAAATGAAACCACATCCGAAACCTTATCCTCTTGGTTGGGTATGTGATAAAGAAAAACTTAAAACCAAAACGGGTACAAGTAACAAGGTAACCCATATGCTTTCTAGACCTCCTATTGTTGCTTCTATTATTTTGAAGAATACTTCTAGCTATGTAGAAGAATATGCCATCGATGAATCTTTTAAAGAAGTATATGAGAATCTATTGTCTGTAGTAAAAACTACTCTACCATATTTGAAAGCTATGTATTCCTACAAGTGAATGAATCCATGTAATATGAGAATCTCACACTTCTCTTGTGTCTGGGCATTTTGGGGTAGGAAAAACTATCGCTCATTTGCAAAGGTTTTGTTACTGGCCTCAAATGAAAGCAATTGTAACTAAATATGTAAAGGGGTGTGTGATGTGTTCTACTTGTAATCCCAATAATATAAAGTTGGGGCTATACACACCACTTCCTGTTCCATCCCATCCATGGGAAAGTATCTCTATGGATTTTTTAGGGGGTTTACCAATGACCAAAGGGGGTCATGACTATTTGTATGTTATAGTGGATAGTTTCAACAAGATGTGTATATTGATGCCATGTAAAAACCATATTACTTTTGAGTAGAGTGCTAACGTCTTCTTTCAATTTTTTTGGGTTCACTTTGGGTTATTGTTGGCACAGGGGAAGACCCAGGGTTCAACGCTTCAACAACGCACCAAAAAAACCCTAACTACCGAACCTTTCAGCAACACCTATGAACCAGGCGAAGTCTCACCCTAGGTAGAGGCATGGGGAGTTACAGGACTCAGATATCTGTAACCAATATGGGACACAGATATGTGATTACAATTACTTCACAGAGTACTTAATAACTACATGCATCAGTTTATAAACTTTATTCACATCACAAAAAAAACCTTAAGGATAGATCGACGCAGTGACAATGAAAAAATATACATCGCACTTAGCATCATAAGTTGGATCTAGCACATTCAATAAATCACTAAGCATTCATAGATATATCTATCCTATATAATAGTCAATGCACTAAGTAGATTCATAGCATAGACATCATAGCACAAAGAAAACCATCAAAACATGATATATGTGGTTCACCCCAATGTGGGGCTATGTCCACCAACGACTTTTTATTTGTTATTAGTCTTCAAGCTCTCACATTCATCTTCTCTTGTGCACTAAGCCACAGAGCCAAGACTCTCACTGTACAGATGATGTACACACTGAGCGCAAGATCTACCTTCCCAAAATCAGGTCAAGGCACAAATCCAACTCCTCTATCAAGCACAAATCCTTACATACACAGTCTATTTCACTAAGCAACTTAGAGCTACTAGCCTCTTACACTTAGTTAATTACATCCCCCTCACTACATTACATTCTTTCTTATTTATACTTTTAAAATCACTTACAAAAAATCCTAGTCATGGATAGACCCATGGGCTGACATCCTATAAACCCTAATACAAAAACCTTAGTGAACCCCTTGTTGGGTCCACAAATCAAGTGAGATCCCGTGATATCATCTCCGCCTAGGCGCTCCATCTTCGACCAGCCTGTCAAAGTCCAAAAAAGGGTGGTCAAACTTGACCAATGTTTCCTCAAAACTTGGTCGAGGTCCAATAGGCCGCCAACACTCACATGTGACTCATCGCGAGTCACTCAAGTCTAGTAAACACTATTTTGAAGGTCTCGAGCTTAGCTCTAGCTGCCTCAACTTGTTTCTTCGCCTAAGCTTCCTACTCAACGAACTCAAGGATCATTTTCTCTATAAAAGGCCCTTCCAGGTGTTGTTCCACTGTCGCGACCACTTGGTCCAGTTGCGAACCTTTTCCTTCGATCTCTTCAAACACCATGTAGGCTTCCTCCTGCACCGATTGTAGCCTCTGTGTGACTTCCATTACTCTACCCTCGATGGCACTAATATGTTGTTGGGTTGTGCGCTATTCTTGTGATCTCTTCATTCTCTCGAGTCTAGTGAGTGACTTCATCTACGCTTGAATTGTCGGTGCATGTTGTTGCACCTCCTATAGTTGTTCTTCCAACTTCCTAAGATCTAGATCTTTCATGAGGCATTCATAGGTCTGTGTGCTTATGTTGCTCAGTTTTTTTCATTCTGAGGCGAGGGATATGATCCTTCTGACTGTGCTCTTAGTGGCTTCTTCCCTCTGGTCGCAAACTTCCTATAGAGTGCTTTGTATTGCTTGGATCTCCAATTTTGTTACCCTTGCTTGAAGTTGTTGGATGGCCTTGACGTGCTTCATCACTTGATCCTCGACTGCCTCATGTTCCTCCTGTTCCAAACCTGGCACAGAGTGAAGTTCTCTTCTCACCACTTATTTGACTATAGTCTTCTTTGGGAGCAGTTGGTACTTTTCCCTCTGTATCTTCACTTTTTCTTCCTCAAGAATCACCCATAACTCATCTTTCACGTTTTCATAAGTGGTTACACAGTATCGCGCAACTCGAATATCTCTAAGATCTGTTCTTTTTCTTGCTTCAAGGCATCTGTATCCTTCTCCTTCTCTTCTTGGAATCTCTCAAGTTGAGCCTCTGTTGCATCTAAAAGTATTTGAAGTTTAGCTGGCTCATCCCCCAACTATGTAGTCTCTAATGAGGACGGCGTAGTAGGGACCACGCGGACCAAGACAATAACTTCATGTACTTCACTCAATTTCTTTTCTATCCTACCATATAGTTCGTCCTGCTTCGCTCCATATCTCTGCAAGATATCCTTGGACTCATCCTCCATCGCTCCATGGACTAGACTAATATCATATTCTATGAGTGTGACCTCCAACTGGGGCTTACTAGCATGGGTCTTCTTTCTTGCTGAAGGTTTTTGTGGAGAAACCTTCCTTTTCTGCAGTGTTATTATTTCAGCAGGGGGACCTTTTGGCGAGGTATCTTTGCCTTCTCCTTTCCTTTCTCCTTCATCCCCTCCTCCCTTTCCATATACTTCATCTCCTCCTCCTCCTAGGGAGCCAGATCCATTTCCTTCAGAGGCTTTATCTTGATCATCAGTCTCTACATCTTGGACTTCCTCCTTTTTCTTCTTCTTCTTTGCATTGGTTTGTCCAACATGCTTGACCCAGGTGACTAAGGGGCTTCCTATAATTTCAACGTCGGACAACTCTGCATCTGCAATGGGTACAAGGAACTCCTCTAGCCTTTCCTTGGTGATATACTCCATGTTTTCATCAGTCAACTTGTAATAGGACTGCAATTCTTCCTTTCTCTCATCCTTGCTCACAGTGATATATATGAAATGTTGATATGCACATAACTTAGTGATTGGTTTATACTGGTGCAAGGTGCATGGTGTCATGCATGGGAATGACTCTATGGAACCCTTCAGTTGCTGATAGTAGGTATGTAACACTGTGTTCGAGTTCCATTTCTTTGAAATGTCATTCATATACCATAATGTAGAAAATATAGCTGCCAATGGATCTGATGGTTTAATTTCTGGAAAGTTTCTCCCTCATGCATTTTCCAAGTGACAAATGCAATCAGCACGAATAGCCAGCTGAAGTGGAACTCGTATCCATGATCCTATGCTTTACGACAGTCTTTCTCAAGCTCGTTGACAAGGTAACTCGACCAATTCATTTTCATTCCCTCCATGCATTTCCCTGTGAGGTCCACCATGAACCTGGTGACCTCTGTGGGGTGGTTCTTTCTGATGATCTTTCCATCTCTGAGTTGGAAAGCGAGGTGCACTATGCCATCCTGGATATAGGTTACCTTGTAGCCTCTCTTTCCCTTTTCTACTTCTTCGTATGCCTCTTTTATGCGTTGTGACAGGGAGCGGTCCAAGGCCTTCCCTAGGTAGAACTATTGAGGTTGGGGTCCCTGCATGCTCAATCCCATGATCAGGTGGATCAACGTCAAATGCACCGTAATATTCCTATCAATCCATAGGTATCCACCATGATAGCATGACAAGAGGATATTAACTCAAGAGTTAACCTCCTAATGTCAGCCAAAATGAGGAATCTTCATCACATTGGTATAGTGGACTGTGCCAGCTCTTTTATCTATGACTAGGCGACGATGAGAGGCTTATTCCCTGTGGTCTTCATTAAGTATCTATGAGGGGTGAGAATGGCATAGTTCTTTCTATCTCCAAGGTTAAATTCATTATTCTCCAGGGATGGGATCTGTCCCAACTGGCTTCCAATTATGCGTATCCCCTTCAAGATGTACATGGTGATCAAAGTGTACTTTTAGTTCTGTGGGATGTTGTCATGGTTAACTGTGCTAGTCAAAGAAGGGATATAATATGGTAATATTGACAGGATCTGCTTCGCATTAGCTAGATCATCGCGATGCTTACGTTGCTTCTCATTCGCGGGGTTAGCATGGCTAGAACGTCATGCAGTTGAAGGGGAAGCCTGCAGTCCCATAGTCAATGATGCCTGAACACCTTCAGACATAGCTATGTCATCCATAAACTTCTTAAGGACCTCTTCAACAAAATTTTCTAACTTAGTCTATTCTCCTGACATTCTCACTTTTAAATGGATAAGTCAGGGTAGGCGATCGGAAAAGTGGGGTAAACAAGTGGATGGCAATGTCTAGGTTCTGAAGTCACAGCTTGACACACAATCAATTCTCTTTTAGTAACGTTAATCATGGATGGAGAAAATTGGTCCCGATGTAATGACCATTAGGTTAAATAAGAAAGCGTCGTAACAAATACTTCTAACGGGTAAGAATGATTCCATTAATGCGAATATGTCCATTATGGTGCAGTCTCAATGTCCCAAACGCAATCTATTCACCCATAAATGTGTTTCCTATCCATTCTAGAGAGTCATTCTAATGGTTGGGGTGCCTCCAACGGTCATATAGATTTGTTGAGGTGAAGTCCCATTCTACCTAGTCCTGTTGTTCCAGTGAGGTTCAGAGCTTGTATCCCTACCTCCTGTGAAGTCTTATCTATAAATCCCCATAGCTTTTCCAACTCGGATTTCTTCTTACTGAGCTTCCTTTCCTTCTTTCCTATGATCTGAGTCTCTCTAAATATTTATGTATTCCTCTTTCCATTCTTATTCTTAGTTTCTCCTATCATAGTGACTTCGCGCTGCTGATATGATCTCAAAAGGATCGAAGTTGAGACCTCTTCTCTTATTAAATCCAGGGTGGGTATACTTTCTTTTTGCATGTATAAGTCCCTCAAACCTTCTTTCATTCTTTCAACCTCAATAGCTAATTCTCTTACCTTCTGCTGCTTCGACTTAACTTCTCATTTTTCTATCAGTCGTTCTATTTTTCTAGCTATGAAATGCCTTAGTTCTTTCTTTTTCTTTTCTATAGCTTCCTCCTCTTCTTTCCTTTGGATCTGATCCTTCTCAATCCACGTCTTTCCTAACAAAAGAGGGAAAAAGGCATTGTTCTCAACAAAATTAATGACTTTCAATTCCTCTTCAGTCAATGTTCCATGAATAATAACAGGTACATTAGTAATTCTTCCACATAAGGTTATCATCTTTCCTTTGAATAAACCTATTCTTCCCAATGAATATATTATAGTAGGCTTTCCCAAAATTTCCCAAGTTCTTTCTATCATAATATTCACTTGTGTTTCCTCATCCAAGACACAGTCTATGTCGAAGTCTCCTATTCTTGTACCTATGTGTTGTTTTTCTTTCATGATCTCTTGTAAACTGACATCTTTGTGATCATTAATTTCTTCTTTTAAATGTACTAATGTAGTCCGAACTTCCTCTGATCATTTCTCTTTCTAATATTCTAATATGCTCTTATTCTCTTGACTCAAGTTCATTTGTTCAACTTTAGCAATCATCCTTGGACAATCCTCAACTTCATGACCAACAATTTTACAACAAAGACAAAAAGGACCTATACCAGGGAATTTCTTAGCAAGATGTCTCAGTATTTTGTAGTTATAATGTAGGTTTAATCCTCTCTTCCTCGTGTACTACACACTAGGATCACAGTGTTGGACTTGCAATCTGCAAAAATTCTTTCTAGGTTCTTGCATCCACTTGTTAGTCCAAAAATTCTTTCTATGCATAGGAATAACATATCTTTCTTCATTTCTATTAGCCTTACTTAGATAAACTCTTTCTTCCTGTTGCGCCCTATCTTTCAGACTAGGATATAATCTATTAAACATACCTAAATCCATTCTTTCGAAACAAAAACTTTTGCTTATATTAATTTTATCAAAGTACAAAGCTTTACCTCTTTCAATATCTTACCTCTTTTCTTCAGATCATGTTTCTTTCTTAGCACATAGATTCACAAGTCAAGTAGAGTACTTCTCACTACAATGGTTAATCTACGCACAAAGATTCTCTTTTATTTACTTTAGTTCCCAAAAATCACAGTTTCAGGTCCCAGCAATGGAACCATTTGTTGGAATAGGAGCAGACCCAGGGTTCAATGATTCAACAATGCACCATCAAAACCCTAACTACCAGCCCTTTCAGAAACACCTGTGAAGCAGGAAAAGTCTCACCCAAGGTAGAGGCAGAGGGGTTACAGGAATCAGGTGTGTGTAACCAAGCTGGGACATAGATATGTTATTACAATTACTTCGCAGAGTACTTAAGAACTACATGCATCAGTTTATCAACTTTATTCACATCTCAGAACAAACCCTAAGGATAGATAAGCATAGTAACAATGAAAAAATACACATCTCACTTAGCATCATAATTTATATCTATCACATTCAATAAATCACTAGGAATTCATAGATCTATCTATTATATATAATAGTCAATGCACTAAGAATATTCATAGCATAGACATCATAGAACAAAGAAAACCATCAAGACATGATATAGGTGGTTCACCCCAGTGTAGGGCTACATCCACCAAGAGTTTCTACTTCTTTATTAGTCTTTGATATCTTACATTCGTTTTCTCGTGTGCACTAAGCCACAGAGCCAAGATTCACACCGGATATGTGATCCGCACACTGAGCGCTAGATCTACCTTCCCAAAATTAGGTCAAGGCATAGAGCCAACTCCTTTGTCAAGCACATAGCCTTACGTACACAATCTGTTGCACTAAGCAACTCAGAGCTACTTGCCTCTTGCACTTATCTCATTCAATCCCCCTCACTACATTGCATTCTTTCTTATTTATACTTTTACAATTTCTTACAAAAAGGCCTAATCATGGGTAGACTCATGGGCCAACATCCTATAAACCCTAATACAAAAACCCTAAGGAACACCTTGTTGGGTCCACAAATCAAGTGAGATCCTGCGATCTCAGCTCCGCCTGGGTGCTCCATCTTCGACCAACTTGTCGAAGTCCAAAAAGGGTTGTCAAACCTGACCATTTTTTCCTCAAAACTTAGTCAAGGGCCAATAGTTACCAACATCCATTGTCTCGGATCAAGATACTCGATTGCTTGGGGACTTTTGGACTAGCTTGTGGAGGATGATGGACACCAAATTGAAGAGGAGCATTACTTTCCATCGACATACCAACAGACAAATAGAGGTGGTAAACCAAACAGTGGTACTTTTTCTTCGAGGATATTGCAGTAAGCATCCCAAGTTATGGTATAAACAAATACCCTATGTAGAGCATGCTTACAACCGATCTTTGCATTCGTCCACTCATATTTCACCTTTTGAGACATGTTTTAGGTACCTACCAAAGCTTCCTTTAGACTTGATGTATGATAGAGATGTCGATATGAATGAAGAATGAAAATAGGACAGATCCTGCAAGTTCATCCAAAGTATCCAATAGATACACCAGGAAGCTCGAGAACAATTTGAGAAAAGTAAAGCACAGTATAAAGCTCGACATGACAAGCACAAGGTTGATCATCAGTTATAGGTTGGAGACCGGGTATGGATCCACATCAGCAAGGAGATATCGAAGGGTGAAGGAAAGGAACTCAATCCCATTTGATATGGACCCTTCACTATCTTAGAGAAAAGTGGTACCAATGTTTTCTGTTTGGATCTTCCACCTTACATGCAAATTTACTCAGTTGTGAACATTGAAAACTTGAAACTTTTTTATCCTCCCATGATCATGGATCAAGATGAGGAAGTTTCAATACCTTCAGTTGATGATTTTTCACCTGAGCACTTGGATGATTTACAGGAAAATATTATCCTAGACATGAGGACGAGGATTTCATGCAGGGGTCATGTTGATTATATTCAAGTAGGATTAAAAGGCACACATCCAAGTAAGGCAAAGTGGATATAGAAGGAAAAAGTGAGGGGACTCTTCCCTCACTTACTTGTTGATTGATGAAATATTTTGGTGTTCCAAAATGCTCTCAATGGGAAGGTGTGATCCAAAAAGGATCCAGAGAAGGCTAATAACAACTTAAAACTCACAAAACTCAAGATGCTAAGAATGGCTTCAACAGATAGAGAAAGGGAAAAAATTCAAGGTTCCCAAAACTCCATGAAAATGACATGACCGTGAAGAGAACGTCATAAGATTTATAACAACGCAAACGGCTCGTCAAATGGAGTTACGGATTGAAAGATATTCATGGTCAAAGTTTGGTCAACCTAGTGAAGTCACTAGGGGATGAGTAAGAATCTGTATTGTTGATGTTAGTATCCATGTGACTGACGTCAACATCTGTACAACACAAGTGGAAGGAGTAGGAAGGTGACACATGGCATTCTAACATCAACATGATGTCAGCATGGTGACGTGGAAGCACCAAAGGCTACCACATATCACATGGTTTTGGCATTTTTGGATAGATCTGTGGACCAATCAGATCATGCCACGTGGAAGTTCGTACAATCTGTATGTTGACGTGGAGTGATGAAGTGGTGTGCTGAATTTCCAGGTGGCAATGTGGACCAGTGAGAGGCCACCACGTGGCCCAATCAGAGGCTACCACGTGGCAGGCGATAAATGCCTAAAGACACCCCGTGAGTAAAAATTTGGAAAAAAATTGGTTTGGTGGGTCCACAAATCTAGCGGACCACCTAGTATGATGATATTTTTCAAGAATCAGATGGATTACCTCCTAAGAGAGAAATCCAACATGAGATACATCTTCAGCAGGATTCTCCTCTTCCTAATGTGGGCATGTATAGGATGTCAGTTGTGGAGATGACAGAGATCAAGAAGTAGGTACAAGGCTTATTGGATCAAGGGGTCATCAGGCCCAGTTCATCTCCTTATGGTTCTCTGATCGTGATGGTGCCAAAGAAGGATAACACCTATAGAATTTTTGTCGATTACCGAGCCTTAAATAAAATCACGGTGAAAAATCGATACCCTCTTCCTCATATAGATGATTTACTTGATCAATTGAAGAATGTTTTTTATTTCATAAGTTGGATTTGCGCAGTAGATATCATCAAATCAGGATCGCAGAACATGATGCATGGAAAACTACCTTTAAAACCAGGCAAGGATTGTTTGAGTGGTTAGTTATGTCATTTGGGATTTGTAATGTTGCAACAACTTTCATGCGTGTGACGAATGATGTATTCAAGCCTTTCCTAGATGACTTTGTGATTTTATATTTAGACGACATTATTATTTTTAGCGGGACTTGGGATGAACATGTGAGGCATGTAAAGCAATTATTGGATACTTTGAAAATGGAAAATTTGTATGTAAAATTGTCTAAATGTGAATTTGGCAATACTACACTTGTGTAGTTAGGTCATATTGTAGGAGGATGACAATTAAAAATTGATCCTTCCAAAATTGATGTAATTGTAAATTGGCCTAAGCCAAAACGTTTAACCAAAGTTCGAAGCTTCTTAGGTGCATTATAGTATTGGAGTAGGTTCATTTCCAACTTATCCTTTATAGCATCTCCTTTGCATGAATTAACCAGTGTGAAGAACACTTTTCAGTGGGAAGGAAAGCAACAAAAATCTTTCAAGACTTTGAAGGAGAAGATAAATACCGGCGACCGCACCAGTATTAGCACTGCCAAATATTAAACATCCTTTTTAGATCAAGACAAATGCTAAGGGATATGCCATGGGTGCAATATTGACGCAATATCGTAAGCCTATTTGTTACCAGTCTGAAACTTTTAACCAAGTTGTTGTTAACTATCCTACATATGATAAAGAGTTGTATGCATTAGTCCATAGCGTAAATAAATTGAAGCAATACTTGTTAGGGAAGGAAACAATCATACATATAGATCACCATCCCTTACAGTATTTCCAAGAATAGACAAAATTGCAACAATATCAACACTACAGATAGATGGGTTTTCTACAACAATTTCATTTGGTAATTAAGTACAAATAGGTTACAAGTAACAAGGTAGCTGATATGCTTTCTATACCTCCTAGTGCTTCTATTAGTTTGAAGAATACTTCTATATATGTAGAAAAATATGCCACCGATGAAGATTTTAAATAAGTATATGAGAAGCTAACCCTTGGTGCACAAGTAAAAAACAATTGTCTGCAGGGAAAACTACTCTATCATCTTGGAAAGATATGTATTCCTACAAGTGAATGAGTCCATGTAATATGATAAGCTCACACTTCTCTTGTGTGTAGACATTTTGGGGTAGGAAAAACTATGGCTCATTTGCAGAGGTTTTGTTACTAGCCTCAAATGAAAGAAATTGTAACTAAATATGTAAAGGGGTGTGTGATAGGTTCTACTTGTAAGCCCACTAATAGAAAGTTGGGGCTATACTCACCACTTCCTATTCCATAACATCCATGGGAAAGTATATCCATGGATTTTGTAGAGGTTTTACCAATGACCAAAGGGGGTCATGACTATTGGTATGTTGTAGTGGATAGGTTCAACAAGATGTGTATCTTGATGCCATGTAAAATGTAGATCACTGTTGAGCATACTTCTAATCTCTTATTTCAGTATGTTTGGGTTCACTTTGGGTTACCCACATCCATTGTCTTGGATCAAGATACTTGATTCCTTGGGGACTTTTGGACTAGCTTGTGAAGGATGATGGACACCAAATTGAAGAGGAGCACTACTTTCCATCCATAGACCGATGGACAAACATAGGTGGTAAAATGAACAATGGTACTTTTTCTTCGAGGCTACTGCAACAAGCATCCCAAGTTATGGGATGAACATATACCTTATGTAGAACATGATTACAACCGAGATTTGCATTCGTCCACTCAGATTTCACCTTTGGAGACATGTTTTGGGTACTTACCAAAGGTTACTTTGGACTTGATGTATGGGAGATATGCCGATATGAATGAAGAATGAACAGAGGACAGAGCCCGCAAGTTCATCCAGAGGATCCAGCAGATACACCAGGAAATCAGGGAAGAGTTGGAGAAAAGTCAAGCATAGTATAAATATCGGCATGACAAGCACATGGTTGATCATCAGTTCTAGGTTGGAGAGTGGGTATGGCTTCACATCAACAAGGAGAGATTAAAGGTTGAAGGAAAGAAACTCAAGTCCATCTGATATGGACCCTTCACTATCTTAGAGAAAAGTGGTACCAATGATTTTTCTCTGGATATTCCACCTTACATGCAGATTTACTCAGTTGTGAACATTGAAAAATTGAAACTTTTTTATCCTCCCTTGATCATGGATCAAGATGAGGAAGTTTCAATACCTTCAGTTGATGAGTTTTCACCTGAGTACTTCGATTAGTTACAGGAAAATATCATCCTGGATAGGAGGATGAGGACTTCACGTAGGGGTGATGTTGATTATATTTGAGTAGGCTTAAAAGACACATAGCCAAGCAAGGCAAAGTGGATAGAGAAGGACAAAGTGAGGGGAATCTTCCCTCACTTACCTGTTGATTGATGAAATATTTTGGTGGTCCAAAAATCTCTCAGTGGGAAGGTGTGATCCAAAAAGGATCCAGAGAAGGCTAAGAATAACTCATAACTCACAGAGGCAAATCAAGACACTCAAAATGGCTTCAACAGACAAAGAAATGGGAAAAATTCAAAATTCCCAAAACTCAGTTTAATGACATGATCACGAAGAGCACATCACAATATTTTTAACGTCACAAATGGCTCATCAAACAGAGTTATGGATTGAAAGATATTCACTATCAAATTTTGGTCAACCTAGCCCAGTCAGTAGGGGATGAGTCAACATTTGTAGTACTGACGTCAACATCCATACAACACACGTGGAAGGTGAAGGAATATGACACATGGGATACTGATGCCAGCATGGTGATGTGGCATCACCAGAGGCTGCCATGTGTCACCTAGTTTTGGCATTTTTGGACCGATCCGTTGACCAATCGGATCATGCCACATGGCAGTCTGTAGAGTCTATACGTTGACATGGTGTGCTGATGTAGTGTGTTGATTTGGAAGGAAAAAATGTGGACTAGTGAGAGGCTGGCACATGGACCAATCAGAGGCTGCCACGTGGCAGGCAAGAAATGACCAAGGACACCACGTGAGCAAATCACAAAGATGGTGGGGACGAACAAGAGCAATTTAAATTTGGGTTTTTTGTGAACCCTCCAACTCGGGAACCCACGAATATGGGATTTCAAACGATTGAAAATAGGTTAAGTATTGCATATTGGTCGATCATACTTGGACATAGGATAAAATAAATTCTTACGGGCTTGACATCCGCGACAGGTCCGATGGTCATAATGTAGATCATGGATCTTTAGGTGAAAAATGGATATTGCGGAACTTGGAAGATAAAAAATTGAACCTGTGAACCTGTGGTTGTGAGAATGGTTATGTATATTATAAAAAAATTGTCATTCAGATTCATGATATGGGAACATGAATGGAGGTGAAGACCCGCGAGTTTTCCAACCTACGAACCCACCGTTTTTTGAAAAATGACTAAGTATAGTAACTATAAAGGGAAAAGAGAAGGTAGAAAAGAAAAGGGGAATGAGGATATGTATAGAATAGGGAAATGCAATGGATAAAGGATGTTGGGAAAATAGAAAGGGAAAGAAAAATTCAGAAGTGGGAATTAATCTCAACAACTAGCGCCAATTGTGGGATGACAACCCCCTGTGGGTTGTCAAGAATCCATAATCTTTATGACTAGGTGATTCCATTCATTGGTCTATGGAGTCAAGGTAAGAATATACAAACTAAAAAATAAAATTTATGTATAAGGAAAATGAGAAAGTTTTAGGTGAATAAACCTTTTAAATGTTGCTCGTTGATGGGAAACATCAATCTTTTACCCTTCATGTATTTGAGCATATAAGAATTAAAACCCACGATCTTATCGATGATGTATGGTCCAATCCAAAGCGATTCAAACTTTGTATGCATCGATGGTTTCTCCTTGGATTTGTTCCAGAGTAACACCAACTGTCCCTTTTGAATTTTTTTACAGTTGCATTATGATCAAAATATATTTTGACACTTTTTTGTCTCTGATAAGTTCTATTCAGGGATTTTCTTCATTCTTCTTCTAATTTCAACAACTGGTTGATCCTTCTTTGTATGGATGAACTCTCTTCTACATCTTCTATATTAATGACAAAAGTCAAATCATTGAGTTCGAGGCTGATTGGAATTTTTGCTTCTTTCCCGTAAACCAATGTATATAGAGACATCCCAGTGTTACATTTTGGAGTCGTTCTTCTCTCCCACAACGTGTCAATCAACTTTAAGTGCCAATTCCTTTGGTTCTTGTCAATAGGTTTCTTCAAAATCTGAATATGTGTCTTATTTATGGATTCTGCAAGACCATTTTCTTGTGGATAATAATTTGATGATTTCTCCATAATAATTCCATATTCTCCACAGAATTTTCTAAATTTTGAACCGATGAAAATAAAACCATTATTAATGATAAATTTGTCTGGGACACTGAATCTTGACAAAATATTATCTTTGAGGAACTTGATTAAATCTTCAAAATTGATACATTTTAATGCCACTGATTCTGTCCACTTCGTAAAATAATATATAGCGTTGAGAATGTACATATGTCCCTTGATTGATTTTGGATTTATTGACCCAACAACATCAAGTCCCCATTGGGAGAATGGTTGTTCTACAGTTATAGGTTCTAACAACATCATAGATCTCTTCATTTTCCCTGAACATTGTTGGCAAGATACACACTTTCTTATTGTAGCATATGTGTCTCTAAAAATTGATGGCCAATAAAATCCAACTCTTATTATCTTATGGCCGATGGCCATAGCTACAAAATTCCCCCCCGCATATCCCTACATGGAATTCCCTCATTAGTTATTGAGCTTTTTTTTCATCAACACATCTCAGTAATACACCATCATAGTTCCTTTTGAACAGTATATCAGAAATCAACACATATTGATTTGACTTCATCTTCAATCTTCTTTTCTCTTTAGGGCTCATGGTAACTGGAAGATGCCCGAACCTCAAATAGAATACAATGTCTCCATACCATTATGAATTGGCCTATGCTTCTCCTACTGCAATTGAAATCATTCCATCCATAGAATCGCTATTTGTGATGAGCTTACATAAACTATGTCCTTTAACAAACTTCAAAGGTTTAATTTCAATATCATATTATTGGATCTTTGCTAGCCAGTTGGCCCATTTTCCTTCTCTCAATTATTGTTTCAAAATCATCTTCACTGGTGAGGATGGGACATAAGCAATTACATGATAATTTAGTATGTACGTCTGAAAGTCCGCCACTGCTTTCACAAGAACCAGGGCTTGCTTTTCTAGTTATGAATAACTCAATTAATAATTGTGAAGGGTTTTTCTCACGAAACTAATTGGGAGTTCTTCACCCTTGGTATTCCACTGAGTAAGAACAGACACAACAACGGCTTTGGTAGAGAATGAATAAATGATGAAATACCTTTGAAAATGTGGGATAATAAGGACTAGAGCTGTGGTGATCTCTCTTTTGATATTGTTGAAATCATCTTGTGTATCCTCTATCCATTCAAACCCTTTGTCCCTTTTCAACAATAGATTGATTGGCTTCACAATACTTTCATAAACAGGGACCAAAGAATGATTAAACTCCTTTCTTAGATGAGGGAGCATTGAGTTCATTTATATATTTGACTCTTTCTGGATCTATATAAATCCATTCCTTGCACACAATATGACCCAATATTTTTCCTTGAGTTACAACAAATAAACATTTCTTTTGATTTAGTGAAACAACATATAATCTGCATGTGTAAAAAGCTTTCCTTAAGTGGTGAATGTGATAACCCCTTGTTTTTGAATGGATTTTCAAGTCATCTTGATAGTCTACCATGAATTTCCAGATCAACCCATCGAAAGCATGATCCATGTCCCTTTGAAATGTGGCTCTTGCATTCTTCAAACCAAAAGGAATCCTAACATATGCATATGTCTCCCAACGTGTTATCAATGTTGTCTTTTCTCTGTCTTCCTCAACAACCAAGACTTGATTATATCTAGAAAAACCTTCCAACATGGACATACAAGATGATCTCATGACTTACTGGATAAGAAACTCCATGTTAGGTAAATGATAGTTATATTTTACACTTTCTTTGTTAAGATCCATGAAATCCACACACATTCGGATTTCCCCGGTCTTCTTTCTTACTATCACAGGGTTTGAAATTGAGTAGGAGTGTCTAATGGGATGTATTAATTTCTCCAATTCAACCTTTACCATAGGTTTCAATTTGGGGTTCATTATCGTTATTTTTTTCTTGACCGACTTTTCTTCTTCTCTCAAAGGAATGATATGTTGAAATATTGTTTCATCATAAGCTTTCAAATCATCAAAGATCCATGTGAACACATCAAGATATTCTTTAAACAATGAAACATATTGATCAACCTCTTCGATGCTGAAATCAAGTCTCAGGTTGACATATTTCGGGGAACTGTCAGTTCCAATATTGATCTTTATTGTTTCTTGAACCTTTCGAAGTGAAATTTCTTACAGGAGATTCTTAGCATGATAATTTTTTGTAAAAAGAGACTCAAATTGAATACAATCTTTCGGGATAGTAGATATATGATTATCTTCATCATCATCATCGTTCAACAAAAAAAATTCCAACTATTCATCATTCTCAAACACTTGCAAATATTCCAAGTTATCAGGTATAGAAGGTTAGAATACTCTTTCTACCTGAAAAGACATTTTTCTTTTCATATTATCTAGATTTGACAATGAGGCCGCTAAAGCCAATGAATCTGCCTTTTCATTCTTGTCCCTTGGAATGAAAGAAATGTTGAAAGAGCTGAAAGATTTCATCCGTTTGTTAACTCTTTTGAAATATAACTTGAGTTTTTCCTTCTTTATTTTATACCTCTAGGTGACTTGAATAATTACCAACTCGGATTCGCTAGTCACAAGTATATGTTTTATCTTCATTTCTTGTGCAAGAATCATCCCCTGAATCAAATCTTCATATTTCACTTCATTATTAGTACATGCAAATTCATGTCTGATAGCATGTGGGTGAATAATCTTACTTGGACTTACAAGGACAACTCCAACTCCACTTCTAGAGCTTGAACAAGATCCATTGAATGACATCCTCTAGTAACCTTCAAACAAATTATCTTGATCCTCCGTGTCTTGAATTTGATCTAGGATTTCAATGTGTTCCATATCTAGGATAGCATAATTTCCAATCCCAGCATCTATATAGTCTTCCATTAATTCATTATCCTTCTCTTTTAAAGATAAGGGTTTCATGTGTTCACGGGGTACCTTAATCATTTCTCCTTCTTTGTCTGGAAGCATCATGCAACTTCCATCGTTCATTATATGTCCCCCAATTATACATGACCACTATCTTCCCAACAAAAATCCAGATGCAGGAGGAAGCTCTACCACAAGGATATTGAAAACTGTGATAATATGGGGAGCCACCGTGATCCAAGCATAAAATTCCTTGATTTCTCCATAAGCTGGCACTTTTATAGAATCAATTCCATATATACTTTCACCAGTCTCATAATATTTAGTAAAGCTCATGCCCAATTCCTCCATGAATGCCAATGGAATAATATTATTGGTATTTTATGTATCAACTAAACAATTATGAAGTGAAACAACATAATTTTCAATTGAAATATAAAAGGGAGGAATTTTACCTCTCATCTTGGTAGTTGATTTTTATGGATTTATTTCAGACTTGTGAGAACAACCTCTGCTTTTTCAGACGGATCATCCAATAATCTCATAATGTTTTCCCTTTTTGGGGGAATCTTCACCACTTCAGTAAAAGGAATAGTTATCCTTAATTTACTTAAGTCCTCTACAACATTGTATGTCATTTGAGCGGAGATTGGCATCGGGTGTTGCTTCTTACTTCCAATGTTATCTATCATTTTCTCATTTTCCCTTTTCTCATTCATTTTTTCTTTATCTTTTTGGTTTTCCTTTTCATAATCATTTTTATTCTTGGATATATTTACAAATCCTCTTGTCTGACCATCTCAATAATACACCATCATAGTTCCTTCTGAACAATATATGAGAAATCAACACACATTTATTTGACTTCGTTTTCAACGTTCTTTTCTCTTTAGGGCTTATGGGAACTGGAAACTGCCCGGACCTCAAATAGAATACAATGCCTCCATACCATTATGAATCGACCAATGGTTCTCTTACTGAAATTGAAATCATTCCATCCATAGAATCACTATTTGTGATGAGCTTACATAAACCATGTCCTTTGACAACCTTCAAAGGTTTAATCTCAATATCATATTCTTGGATTTTTTCCAGCCAGTTAGCCCATTTTCCTTCTCTCAATTGTTGATTCAAAAGCATATTCATTGGTGAGTATGGGACATAAGCAATTAATGAGAAATTAGTATGTATGTATGAAAGTGCACCACTGCTTTCACAAGAACCAGGGCTTGTTTTTCTAGTTTTGAATACCTAAATTCGTAATCGTGAAGGGTTTTTCTCATGAAAATGATTGGGATTTAATCACCCTTGGTATTCCTCTGAGTAAGAATAGATGCAACAATCATTTCTGTAGAACAGGAATAAATTATGAAATACCTTTAAAAATATGGGATAATCAGGACTGAAGCTGTGGTGATCTCTCTTTTGATATTATTGAAAGCATCTTGTATATCCACTATCCATTCAAACCTTTTTTACTGTTTCAAAAATAGAGTGATTGGATTCACAATACTTGCATAATCAGGGACAAATCTTTGCACAAAGTTGATATTACCAAAGAATGATTGAACTCCTTTCTGAGATGATGGGGAATTGAGTTCATTTATGCCTTTGAGTCTTTCTAGATCTATATAAATCCCTTCCTTGCACACAATATGACCTAATAGTTTTCCTTGAGTTACAACAAATAAAAATTTCTTTTGATTTAGTGAAACAACATATTCTATGCATCTGTCAAAAACTTTCCTTAAGTGGTGAATGTGATCACTCCTTGTTTTTTAATGCATTTTCAATTCATCTTGATAGTCTGCCATGAATTTCTCTATGAACCCATTGTAAGCATGATGCATGGCCCTTTGAAATGTCTCTCCTGCATTCTTCAAACCAAAAGGCATCCTAGCATATACATATGTCTCACAAGGTGTTATGAATGTTGTCTTTTCTCTATCTTCTTCAGCAGCCAAGACTAGATTATATCCAGAAAAACCATCCAACATGGACATACAAGTTGATCTCATGACTTGTTGGATAAGAAAATCCACTTTAGCTAAATGATAGTTATCTTTTACACTTACTTTGTTAAGATCCCTGAAATCCACACACATTCGGATTTCCTCGGTCTTCATTCTTACTATCACAGGGTTTGAAAGCCAATAGGAGTGTCTAACGGGATATATTAATTTCTTCAATTCAACCTTTACCAGAGGTTTCAATTTGGGATTCATCATCCTTATTTTTTTCTTGACCGACTTTTCTTTTTCTCTCAAAGGAATGATGATGCAGGAGCAAGTCTCACATAAAGCGAGCCAACGCGGAAGCGGAGGACAGCTGGACAAGCGCCAGCATAAGTTTTGAAAATCACCTTGGAAGTTGTTGCACGAACATTAATGTGGAAATTTAATGAAGCTCACTTGTATATTGTAAATGGACCTTGAGTGGATTTCTCTCGTCCTTAGTAGGTAGATGGCATTTAAAGTAGTTAATGTAAGGTAGATAGAATTTAATTCTAGATTAGACTGTTTGAGATCGCAAGAGGGAAACGAGATATAGACACCCTCATTGTGTATTGTAATGGGATTGAATCAGGAAGAGAAGAGCAAGAGCATGCAGAGAGTTGCGTAAGAACACCCATGTATAGACATTTGAATTAATAGAAAGAATGGTTCAAATTCATGGTTTGTGTTGTTCTATGTGTATTGATGTTATGCTCATGAATGTTTGCTTCCTGTTACACATTTTCTTTATATGCTGTGTATGTGATTTCATGCTTTGAGTTTGAAGGCTGAAGGGAAGAAGGAATGAGTTTCAATTGTTTCTCTATTTGAGCTAGAGTTCCTGCAAGAAGTGCAGTTGAAGTGTCCGCAAGGAGTGCATTGACAAGGGGGCTCAGGTAGTTTAGATTTTGTTCTCATTCACCCAAAGGTGTAGTTGGGCACAGGAGCCGTGCAAGGAGTGCGCAGGCCGAGTGAAGTTCAGGGTTGCGAACCTGAGCAAGAGTTGAAGGACTGCTGCTGCAGGTGTGCGCATAGTCGAAGGTTCAACACTTAGAAGTTGTTGAATGTTTGCCGCAAGGAGTGCGTGCAAGGTTCTATGAAAGATTCAGAGTTGAGAAATATCAGGAAGGACAAGGCCTTCAAAAACTGTTGAAGGACAGTGCAGGGAAGTTGCGATAGGAAATTCGTAAGAGGCATCGCAATTTCGCATGCAGGGGGACAAGTTGTGCAACACAGGGCATGCCACCTAGGGGTACGTCCGCTCACAGAATCTTCTTCTTCTCGGCTTGAAGAACTCTAAGGTTCTTCTATTTCCCTATCGATAAATCTGCTCCCACAGTTCTCTCGTGCGATCCCCCTTCCTTGATTTATCTGGGAATCGGAACTCGTGACTTCGTGAGTTCAAAGGTTGAACACTGGGTTCTCAGATCCCCGAGACCCGATGGTCAGTCAACTCGCTGACTTTTCCCTAAGGGATTTCGCTACTCGCGAACTCGTAGGTTGAACTATCGAACTTTCACCCTCCTATTCCGCGAATCCCTGAGATGCGAGGATTCAACAGAATGTTGACTTCTATCTCCAGGAAACACGTCTCCACCCGTCGATCATGTGGGTCCCACCTTATGCTCTGCCACGCAACCACACGAACCTCGTCTCTTGGCACTTCGCGACTCGCGAATCCTAACACCAATACTTCGGAACTTCTCGCAGCAAGATCCCGAGGACTTTATGCCATCTGTATTCCACTCACCGGTCTCGCTATGGCCCACACTATCCTCTAGCTATCGGGATATCGCTTCTCGCAACCTCGCGATCCCCGCATCCAAATTCTTGAGCCTTTCCTTGCGAGGCCCCGATACGCGATCCCACGTGCGGATCCAACGGTCCCTCTGTGATCCGGATCCAACGGCTATTCACCTTCTCGCTTCTCGCGTCCTCGTGACTTTGAATGCCCAATGTTTGGGCTTTCAACCTGCGAACTCCCGAGTTCGTGAGATCATCGATCTCTACCACCTGTCCTCCTCAAATGGATGTCTCCTAGCCTCTCGCCACTTCGCCACTTCATGACTTGGAGTACCCAATACTTGGGTTTTCAACCTGCGAACTCCCGAATTCGCGAGATCTCTTGATCTCTGCCACATGTCCTACTCAGATGGACGGCTCCAATATTCTCTCCACTTCGCCACTCGTGAAGTCGAATGGCTTCCTATTCCAACCTCATATGCCCGAGTCCCCTATATAGGTAACCTTGTGACATGCATCCTCCACAACAAACGGTTTTGATCTTGTCGGGATATCGCGTCTCGCGATATCACGGTTCTTGTTGCACAACTTTTGGTGCTTCAACTCGCGAGTCCCCGATACACGATACCACGTGTAGATATGACGGCTCCTGTGACTCTGAATCGACAGCTCTGTCTCTCCTGAGCTTCAACCTCTTCGGAATCTTCTCGTCGTAACCTCCTTACACCTCTGCAAGATCTAACGATCCTCGGAACTTCACAAAATTTCCTCAGATGATTTCGACCGTCTGTTCTTCCTTGTGTAACCCATGAAATGAAAAAGAGTATCTCTCCACGAGATTCCTTCATCGCTTCGCCAACCTGCGACGCTTCTCTCTGTCTTCTGACAACAGCTTCCCTACACTTAACCTTTAGAAAATTCGAAGGTCTATTCCTACTGAGCTTCTCCACAAATTTAGTCTTTAAGAGGAACCTTTGCATGCACTCCTTGTGGAAAATCTTCAATCACGTCTAAGTGTTGAAGTTCTCTTGACTCTGTGCACACCTGCAGCAATATCCCTTCAATACTTCGCTCAGTTTCACGACTGATACTCTCTTAGCCTGCACACTCCTTGCACGGCTCTCTGTCTGGTTGCACCTTCGTGACGAATGAGAACAAAAGCTATCTCTCTGAGCCTTCTGTCAATGCACTCCCTTGCGGACGACTTCAACTGCACTCCTTGCAGGAATCCTTGCTCAAAAGAGAAAACAATTGTAACTCACCTCACTTCCTCTCAGATTTCAATCTCGACACATGAAATCATATGAACAACATAACAACAATGCATAACAGGAAGAAATATTCATAAGCAGAGCATTTAACACACATACACAGAGAATAACACAACAACCATGAATCTGAATCAACTTCTTCTATTAATTCAAGATCTATACATGGGTGTTCTTCCACAACCCTCTGCTATTCTCCTATGCTCTCTAGATTCTTCTTACTCCTGTTAATTGTTAATGTTACAATGATACAAATGAGGGTGTCTATATCCCGTTTGCCTCCTTCTTCTAGAACTGTCTAATCTAAGAATTCAATTCTATCTACCTGCAACTACTACTATAAATTCCTCTGTCTATCTCAGACGAGAGCGTATGGCTCGAGGTCTGATTACATTTTTCCAAGCTATCTCAAATGAGAGCATATAGCTCGAGGTCTGATCAAATTTTTCCAAGGCGCCTAAATTAAATGATCTCATTTATATTCAGCGCAACAACTTCAAGGGAAAATTTAAAAATTCAAAAACTTGCGTTGGACGTCTTCCAGCTGTCTTTTGCTTCCACGTTGGTTTTTATTGTCGTGAGGGATGCTCCTACATCATACTCCCTTGCTTGAAAATTTGCATGGGCTCCTGTCCATGAGCTCCTGCACGGTATGTCCATGCTTCAGAATGTCTGCTTCAATCTCCCAGCTGGCATCTTCAACTGGATGTCCCTTCCACTTGACCAAATATTCAAAATATTCTTTCCTTCTGGTTTTCTTCCCCACTCGTTTATTCAGTATCTTCTCCATCTGTGGCTTCTCTACAACTGACATCTGCTTCTTCCACTGGATCTCTGGCTGATCATCACTTTCTGTTTCTGGTTCCCTAGCTCTATATGGGTATAAATATGAGACATTAAATATCATAGATATTCCGATCCCATCTGGTAACTCAATTTCATAAGCGTTTTCTCCGAATTTCTTCATGACCTTGCATGGCCCAATTTTCTTCATCTTCATCTTGTTGTATGTTCCTCTCGGGAACCTTTCTTTCCTCAAATGTGCCAGAACTAGATCACCAACTTCAAACTGAAGTTGTCTTCGATGCTGATATGCTCTGCGTTTGTACTCCTGACTTGACTTCAACAGTCGCTCCTTCACCCTGATGTGAATTTATTTCATCGCTTCAGCGAATTCTTTTTCACTAGCGCTGCTAGTATCAGTCTGTTCTGAATCCCTCAATTCAGAAACTCCTCTCGGTGGTATTCCATATACAATCTGAAATGGACTTTTTCCTGTGCTCATGTTCACTGAATCATTGTATGCGAACTCTGCTTGTGGTAATATGATATCCCAACTGTTGTAGTGCTCTATCACCAAGCTTCTTAGCAAGTCTCCCAGACTCCTATTGACCACTTCTGTTTGTCCATCCGTCTGAGGATGATAAGCAGAACTAAACATCAAATTAGTTCCTAGCTTCTTCCACAATGTCCTCCAAAAATTCCCTATGAACTTAGTGTCTCAGTCCGAAACTATGCTTTTCGGCAATCCATGAAGTCGAACGATCTCTTTGAGAAACAAATTTGCGATGTGAGTCGCATCGCTATTTTTCTGGCATGGAATGAAGTGTGCCATCTTAGAAAACCTATCAACTACCACAAAGATTGAATCAACACCTCTTTGTGTCCTCGGCAATCCCAATACGAAATCCATGCTAATTTCATCCCACGGCTTGTCTGGTATGGGCAATGGATGATAAAATCCTGCATTCTGCTTCCTGCCCTTTGAATGCTGGCAAATCCTGCATCTGTCCACAAACCTCTTGACCTCTGACCGCATCCCTAGCCAAAAGTATGACTCGCTCAACTTTGAAAATCTCTTATCATGGCCAAAATGTCCAGCCAGTACTCCACTGTGCTTCTCCTTCAACAAGTTCTCCCTCATGGAGCAATTTGGAATACAGAGTTGATTTCCTTTGAACAACAATCCATCCTGGATCACGTACTCTATCCATTGGCTTCTGTCTCTGAGAACTAGATTCTCAGCTGCTTCATAAGCTTCCTTAAAATGTAAATCATCTGCATACATGTCCTTAAGATCATCAAAGCCTAACGTCCGGACTTTGAACTCCTACAACAGCAAACACTTCCTGCTCAAAGAATCAACAAATTTGTTAGCAGTTCCAGAAATATGCTTTATTACAAAAGTGAAATTTTGCATGTATTCCACCCACTTAACATGCCTCTGATTCAACTTTTCCTGTTGAGTCACAAATTGTAATTCATGGTTATCACTATATAAAAAAAATTCCTTTGGAATCAAATAATGCCTCCATTTCTTCAATGCATGTATGATGGCATAGAACTCTTTATCATATGTGGAATATTTCTCTTTTGCCTCATTCAGCTTCTCGCTGAAATATGTAATCGGCCTATCCTCTTGACTCAAGACTGCTCCTATGGCAAACCCGCTTGCATCACATTTTACCTGGAATGTTTTCTGAAAATCCGGCAACACCAACACCGGTTATTCCGTAATCTTTAATTTCAATAAATTGAAACTCTTCTCAGCCTCTCCCGTCCAGTGAAAATATTTATGTCTTTTCTTCACCGTATCCATCATTGCTGCACTAATTCCACTGAAATTCTTGATGAATTTCCGGTAGAAACTAGCCAATCCGTGAAAACTTCTCACCTCGAAAATATTTCTCGGTGATGGCCAATTCTTGATTACTTCCACCTTATCTGGATCCATTCTCAACTCATTTTCAGATATAACAAACCCCAAATAAATGAGTTTTGTCTTCATGAATGAGGACTTCTTCATATTAATCAACAGCTTTTCCTGTTGTAGTTTCTTCATCACAATAGCCAAATGCTTCAGATGTTCAGTCTTTGTCTTGCTGAAAACCAATATGTCATCCAGATACACGATGACAAATTTCCCAATGAACTCCTTCAAGACTTCATTCATCAACCTCATAAAGGTACTTGGTGCATTCATCAAGCCAAACGGCATGACAAGCCATTCATACAAACCTTCGTTTGTCTTGAATGTTGTTTTCCATTCGTCACCTTCTCTCATACGAATATGATGATATCCACTCTTCAAATCTATCTTTGAAAAAAAAATTGCTCCACTTAAGCAGTCCATCAGATCATCCATTCTTGGCAATGGGAATCTATACCTGATAGTTATCTTGTTTATCGCCCTTGAATCAGTGCACATCCTCCAGCCTCCATCTTTCTTCGGACTGAGTACTGTTGGAACAGCACACAGACTCAAGCTTTCCCTGACCAAGCCTTTGTCCAACAATTCCTGGACCTGCTTCTTGACCTCCTCATTCTCCTATGGTGTCAATCTGTATGAGGCTTTGTTTGGTAAACTAGCTCCTGGTATGAGATAAATATGGTGACTCGCACTCCTCATTGGTGGCAATGAACGAGGTAGTTCGTCCACTACAATATCAACGAACTCTTCCAGTAGTTCCTGAACTTCTCCTGGTAAATCATCCACTCTTGTGCTAGTCAGAACAATTCTCGGTTTTCTGACCACAAAGAATTGTTGATCCTCTTTCTTCTTAACTTTTGTAAGAAGTTCCTTCCCACTCATGAGAAGTACTGTGTTCTTTACCTCCGGTTTCACTTCTTTATCCTCAATTGGACACAACATATGAGTTCTCCCATTCCTCTCCAGGGTATATGTATTTTTTCTCCCATCATGAATTACATTTCTGTCATACTGCCATGGTCTACCCAGCAATAAATGACAGACATCCATAGGAATAACATCGCATAAAATCCTATCATTATATCCTCCTATCTTAATGTCAACTAAGCACTGTTTAGTGACATTTACCTGATGTCCCTTCTGTAGCCATGAAACTTTGTATGGACTTGGGTGATCAGTTGTCTCTAGCTCCAGTTTTTCTACCATCTCGGTTGAAACGAGATTATCAGTACTTCCACTGTCCACGATGACCTTACATGCTCTATCCTTGGTCTTGCAAGAAGTCCTAAAAAGACTATTCCTCTGCACTGAGTTCTCCATCTC
Organism: Picea sitchensis; assembly: GCA_010110895.2. Taxonomy (NCBI): domain Eukaryota; kingdom Viridiplantae; phylum Streptophyta; class Pinopsida; order Pinales; family Pinaceae; genus Picea; species Picea sitchensis. Next base: position 201,120 of record SNQJ01S0005793.1, on the reverse strand, counting down.
CTTCTCTAGCGTCAAAAGGAATTTCTGCATTACCAAAGATCTTCCGCCTTCAACGTACTCTGCCTCAACATCTCGCCTTTGTGCCTCGACGATGTGAGTTTGTCCAGTTTCTTTCCTTTTCTCTGGACACTCGAATGACTTATGTCCATTTTTTCCACATGTGAAGCATGTGATTACTCCACCTCTTCCTCTTCCTCTACCTCTTGTATGATGAAACCTATCATTATCAGCATATCCTCCTCTCTACTCAGTATGTTGTTCTTTTTGCTCATCATATCGCCCTCGCTGCGAACTTCCACCTTTTTCTGTCTGAGTCTGAGGTTTCTTCCAGTCATCCTTGGGCTTCTGGTATTTATCTTGGGCAACCGATTTGCCTTTGGGCTGACTTCTGCCTCTGCCTCACTGACCTTTCTTACGGCTCAACTTCTCTTTAGCTTTTAAATCCATTTGATAGGCATCCTCCACCGTTTGGATGGTTTCCATATTTATTTCATCCTAAATTTCATACCTCAGGACATTCATATACCTGGCCACCTTTTTGTCATTGATTTCGCGATGACCTGCTCTGATATTCAACCTATAAAATTCTTCAGTATATGCCTTCACTATCATCAGCTTCTGTCTCAGGTTCTGCATCCTCCTGAACAGAGAAATTTGATAATCCCTGAGAATGAATTTTGCCTTCATCTTTGCAATCATCCTGTCCCAGCTCTTAATTTTATGCTTGCCTTGGCAACGCCTGTCAGCTTGTAGTTCATCCCACCACAAGGTTGCATGTCCTTTTAATCTCGTGATGGCATGTCTGACCTTCTTATCTTCCTCGATATCTTCATAATCGAAGTAAGTGTCAAGAGCTCTAATCCAATCTAGCAACTCTTCTGCATCCACATTCCCTTCATAAGATGGAATGTCCATCTTTGTTTTCGAACTCATCCGAGTGATAGCTTTAATTAAATGCTCATTGGATGCATCTTCGCTGGTATTTCCTCTTCTTCATGTCCAACATCACCTTCGTCCTCGGATTCACTGATATCTCCTGCATCAACATTTCTCCTTTGTCTTATCTCCATGTCCTCCATTCTGGCACGAAGATTTCACATTCCTCTCTCCACATCTGGATTATGTACTTGCCTACTTCCTTCTCTGGACAATTCCCTTTCCTCCTCTGGCTCGGGTGATTGTCTACTTCTTCTCCTTGGCGGCATGGTGAATTCTCCTTTTTCTCTTCTACAGAAAGCAAAGAAACTCTTCTATGCTCTGATACCACTTGACGTGTATCAGAGTGCTCCTTCTCTTCTTCGCTCCTCTTTCCTGAAATATACAGACAAGAATTTAAGCTCTAATACCACTTTGACGCAGGGCGCGCCACCCAGGGGCATGTCTGCTCACAAGATCTTCTTCTTCTCGGCCCAAAGAACTCTAAGGTTCTTCTATTTCCCTATCGGGAAATATGCTCCCACAGTTCTCTCGTGCGATCCCCCTTCCTTGATTTATCGGGGAATCAGAACTCATGAGTTCAAAGGTTGAACACTAGGTTCTTGGATCACCAAGACCCAATGGTCAGTCAACTCAGTGACTTTTCCCTAAGGGATTTTGCTACTCAAAACCTCGTAGGTTGAAGTGTCGAACTTTCATCCTGCTATTCCGTGAATCCCCGAGATGCGAGGATTCAACGGAATGTTGACTTCTATCTCCAGGAAACACGTGTCCACCCGTCGATCACGCGGGTCCCCCCTTATGCTCTGCCATGCGACCACACGAACCTCGTCTCTTGGCACTTCGGGACTCGTGAATACTAACGCCAATACATGTCCTCCTCCGATGGACGGCTCCTAGCCTCTCGCCACTTCACCACTTCGTGACTTGGAGTACCCAATACTTGGGTTTTCAACCTGCGAACTCCTAAATTCACGATAACTCTTGATCTCTGCCACCTGTCCTACTTAGATGGACGGCTCCAATCTTCTCGCCACTTCACCACTCGTGAAGTCGAATGGCTTCCTATTCCAACCTATGATGCCTAAGTCCCTGATATGGGTAACCTCGTGACAGGGATCCTAGACAATGAACGATTCTGATCTTGTCGGGATATCGCGTCTCGCGATATCGCGGTTCTTGTTGCACAACTTTTGGGGCTTCAACTCGCGAGTCCCCAATACACGATACCACGTGTAGATCTGACGGCTCCTGTGACTCTTAATCGATGGCTTTGTCTCTCCTCAGCTTCAACCTCTTCGGAATATTCTCGCCATAACCTCCTTGCACCTCTGCAAGATCTAACGATCCTTGGAACATCGCGAAATCTCCTCAGATGATTTCCACCGTTTGTTCTTCCTTGTGTAACCCACGAAATGAAAAAGAGTATCTCTCCACGAGATTCCTTCACCGCTTCGCCAACCTGCGATGCTTCTCTCCGGCTTCTGAAAGCATCTTCCCTACACTTAACCTTTAGAAAATTTGAAGGTCTATTCCTATTGAGCTTCTCCACAACTTCAGTCTTTAAGAGGAACCTTTGCACGCACTCCTTGCAGCAAATCTTCAATCACGTCTAAGTGTTGAAGTTCTCTTGACTCTGCGCACACCTGCAGCAGTATCCCTTCAATACTTCACTCAGTTTCATGAATGAGACTCTCTTAGCCTGCACACTCCTTGCACGGCTCTATGTCTGGCTGCATCTTCGCGATGAATGAGAACAAAAGCTATCTCTCTGAGCCTTCTGTCAACGCACTCCCTTGCGGACGACTTCAACTGCACTCCTTGCAGGAATCCTTTCTCAAAAGAGAAAACAATTGTAACTCACCTCACTTCCTCTCAGATTTCAATCTCGACACATGAAATCATATGCACAGCATAACAAAAATGCATAACAGGAAGAAATATTCATAAGCAGAGCATTTAACACACATACACAGAGAATAACACAACAACCATGAATATGAATCAACTTCTTCTATTAATTCAAGATCTATACATGGGTGTTCTTCCACAACCCTCTGTTATTCTCCTATGCTCTCTAGATTCTTCTTACTCCTGTTAATTGTTAATGTTACAATGATACAAATGAGGGTGTCTATATCCCGTTTACCTCCTTCTAGAACTGTCTAATCTAAGAATTCAATTCTATCTACCTGCAACTACTACTATAAATGCCTCTGTCTATCTCAGACGAGAGCATATGGCTCGAGGTCTGATCACATTTTTCCAAGGTGCCTAAATTAAATGATCTCATTTATATTCAGCGCAACAACTTCAAGGGAAAATTTATAAATTCAAAAACTTGCGTTGGACATCTTCCAGCTGTCTTCTTCTTCCACGTTGGTTTTTCTTGTCAAGAGGGATGCTCCTACATCATTGTGGAGGAGCACTTAGTCATCTCGTAACTTTCATCAGGAGGAACGGACGAAATTCTCTTTGGATATTTCGTGAAACTCCGTGAGCCATTAGATCTCATAAAGGTGCAGGGGAGATACGACGATGCATTCTCGAGAGGTTAAAAAGTTCAGAAGGGATAGAGTCGTTGATCCAAGCCAGCTAGGGCCATTGGATCACTCGCGGAATTTCCTATCGGGGTTTCGTGAGGGGAAGAGTCGAAGGTTGGGAAACGAGAATCATGAAATCGTGAAAAGCGATATTCCGATGGCTAAGGGAATAGTGTGGGGCCACAGGAGTTAGAGGAGTAGATAGGTCGCACGAGTTTCAGAATTTCATAGGGTGAAGTGCCGAAAACATCGTATCAGGATTCGCGATACCATGAGCTCCGAAATGCCAATGGAGTCAAGGCATTGAAAAGTCAACTTGCACGTGCATCGAAGTTTCGGCGTATTGGGACTCGAGAGTCGGAGAACCGAGTTGCTCGACATCGCAAGTGCCGAAATCATGACAGGAAAAACTCTGATAGGAAAAGGTCAGCGTTGACTTGCATCAGGTTTTGGCGATTCGTGACACCAACGCTCAACCTTAGGATTCGCCGAGTCGCAAAGTCCGATTCCCCGATTATAAAGAGGGGAAATCCTATGAGGATTGTTGTGGGTACAGATTTCCTGATAGGGAATTAGAAGAGCCTTAGAGTTCTTCGGGCCGAGAAAGAAGGAAAGATCCTGTGAGCGAACGTGCTTGCGAGCGTGACTGCATCAGTTTGGTATAAGAGCATAGAAAGGTTCTTTTCTTTATGTAGCAGAAAAGAGGATTCGCCATGACGCCCAGGAGAAGGGACATGCAATCACGCGATCCATAGGATAGGGAAATGCTGAGAAGAAGAGGCAGGCAGATGATAGATCCAATGATGGAGAGATAAATGCGTGATCTGGGAGCTAGACTCGAAGACATGGAGACAGTGCAAAGACACACAGCCAGTGCAGGGGATCTGAGTGATTCCGACAGTGAAGTTGAGGCTGAACGCGAAGAAGAAGTTGCAGCCGAAGATGCATCAAATGAGCGTTTGATCAGAGATATTGCTAGGATGGGTGCAAGAGCCAAGATGGATATTCTATTTTATGAGGGAAACTTGCATGCAGAAGAGATTCTAGACTGGATTAGTGATCTGAAATCAAATCCAGAAGCCTGACAGGGTTTAAAAATGCTCAAAAATGAAAGTGCTCGGAATGCGACGAAACCAGTGCCATTGCGTCCGTATCATCTTCCTGATTCCGGGGGTATATTTACTTCGTCAAACGGGCTCCGTATGCGAAATTTATCACATTCTGATCGAAAGCCCAAACAAGTAAAAAGTCAAAGGTCAACTGGTCAAAAAGTCAATGCTGATGTCAGCATGACATCAGCATGCTGACTGTGCAGGAGATGATGTGGCACTCTCTGGCTAGTGGTGATTGGGCAGGTTCGCTGACAGGGCAGACATGTGGCAGGCAACTGGACCAGTCAATAGTTGATAAGTGGCATTAGTTCGTCGAATGGGGAGGTGCCACGTGGCCCAGTCATGGGCAACCACGTGGCACCCAGTCATCAGTCGAAGTGGTAGGTTGCAAAAGTTTATTTGGAGTCCATGGGGGTCGATCCCATGACCTCTTGGACCAATCCAACTCCTTAACAAATGCCCAAATGCCAATGCACCATACGTATTCCTTGTTATATAAATCCACAATATTTTATTTTAATTTGCAAAATATTGTATGGTGGCGGAAAGTGGGGCTGGGGCTAAGCCCCAGCCCATGGTTTCTACCCATGGTCTATACAACCAACCACTCAAAGGAGGCACGGAGGATAAGGGATGTTCCCGTGGGACACACACAAAACCAAGAGCCAACGTTTTTAAAGGGGCCAGTGCTTAGGCTTTGGGCTAGCGCTTGGCTAAATATAGCTACCATATGACCATTAAAAGGGTGAACGCATCAGAAAAAGGGGGCTTATCCCCAAATATTTTCAAAAAATGGGTTTTTGTTATAATGTTTGGATTTTTTATTGATTTTAAGCCTGTTATTAATGGATTTTCTCCATTTTTGGGAGATATTGGGCATTTTTGGAGCCCAAATTTTGGGAGGAAGTTGGAGATGAACAACCAACTTCAAATCTATATAAACCAGGCCTGTTTGAGGCCATGAGAAGGCAGTCAGAGAAGAGTTATGCTGAGGAGAAACCATGCCAAAACCATTTTTATGCAAGGAAGATATTGAGGAGCATACGCTGTCGGGCCATTTCTGGGAGCTCTGGACGTCTGTTTTCCATCCTGTTTTCTTTGCAGGGTTCTTGAGATCTGGGAGAACATGAAAAGATCAGTCTTGTATCCATTTGGCATTGAAGAAATGTAATTTTGAGCTTTTGAACAGAAATAAAGAAGCCTCCCCCACAGAGACAAAGGCCCGGAGACGTATGCAAAGTTGTGCTGAACTCCGTTATCAATCTGCGTGTTATGGTTTGTTGTCTATTATTTCATTTTATATCTGCAAATGTGTATATGGCTGTCATAATTCCTCTTCTTTCCTCATTCTTTCACTAAGTTTTCTCAAATGGTTAATTAACGCATGCAAAATTAAAACTCAACCATAGTCATTAAAAGATCCTACAGATCAATTAGAGATCTGGACACGTACTTCGATTATGAATACGTCGAAGAAGACAAGAAAGTCAAGCATGGTGTCACAAGATTGAAAGGACATGCAGAATTATGGTGGGATGAACTACAATGATAGATGCTGCAAGGGCAAGTAGAAGATCAAAGGCTGGGACAGAATGATTGCAAAGATGAAGGCAAAATTCATCCCCAGGGACTATCAAATTACTCTATTCAGGAGGATGTAGAACCTGAGATAGAAGTTGATGAAAGTGAAGGAATACACTGAGGAATTCTATAAACTGAAGATCAGAGTAGGTCATCGAGAGAGAGATGATGAAAATGTTTCCATATATATGAATGGTATGAGATATGATATCTAGGATGAGATGAGCATGGTAACCATCCGAATGGTGGAAGATGCTTATCAGATGGCTCTGAAAGCTAAAGAGAAGCTGAGCCGAAAGCATAATCAGAGGGGTCGAGGTAGAAGTTAGCCCAGAGGCAAATCAGCTGCCCAGGATAAATATCAGAAGCCCGAGGAGGAATGGAAGAAACCTCAGACTCAAATCGAGAGAGGTGGAACCTCACAGCGAGGGAAGCATACTGAGCAGAAAGGAGATTATGCTGACAACAACACTTTTCCTCATACTAGAGGTAGAGGAAGTGGAAGAGGTGGAGTAATCACATACTTCACATGTGGAAATAATGGGCACAAGTCTTATGAGTGTCAAGATAAGAAGAAATAAGGGGGAGAAGCTCACATCACCGAGGCGAGATGTTGAGGCAGAAGATGTTGAAGGCGGAAGATCGTTGATGATGCGAAAATTCCTTTTGAAACCTGAGAAGGACGTGGAAAGTTTAGTCCAAAGGACCAGACTTTTCAAGACTGCTTGCAAGACCAAGGACAGGGTATGCAAGGTCATTGTAGATAGTGGTAGCATAGATAATCTAGTATCTACAGAGATGGTAGAGAAGCTGGAGCTGGAGATGACTGATCATCCAAGCCCATACAGATTTTTGTGGCTACAGAAGGGACACCAGGTAACTATCACTAAACAATGCTTGGTTGAATTCAAGATAGGAGGATATAATGATAAGATATTATGTGATGTCATTCCTATGGATGTTTGTCATCTATTGTTGGGTAGACCATGGCAATATGACAGGAATGTGATTCATGATGGGTGAATGAACACATACACCCTAGAGAAGAATGGGAGGACACACATGTTGCTTCCAATCAAGGATAAGGAGGTGAAACCGGAAGTAAGCAACACTGTACTTCTCATGAGTGGGAAGGAAATCCTTAATGAGGTTAAGAAGAAGGAGGATCCACAGTTTATTGTGGTCAGAAAGCCAAGAATTGTTCTGACTAGCATAAGAGTGGATGATTTACCAGAGGAGATTCAGGAACTGCTGGGAGAGTTTGTTGACATTGTAGTGGACGAATTACCTTGTTCATTACCACCGATTAGGAGTGTAAGTCATCATATTGATCTCATACCAAGAGCCAGTTTTCCAAACAAAACCGCGTACAGATTGATGCCGCAAGAGAATGAAGAGGTTAAGAGGCAATTCTAGTATTTATTGGACAAAGGTTTAGTCAGGGAAATCTTGAGTCCATGTGTTGTTCCAACAGTACTCATCCCGAAGAAAGACGGATGCTGGAGGATGTGTACCGACTCAAGGGCGATTAATAAGATAACCATCAGGTACAAATTTCCATTGTCAAGGATGGATGATCTGATGGATTTCTTTAGTGGAGAAGAATATTTTTCAAAGATTGATTTGAAAAGCGGTTATCACCAAATCCGCATGAGAGAAGGTGACGAATGGAAGATAGCATTCAAGACAAATGAAGGGTTGTATGAATGGCTTGTTATGCTGTTTGGCTTAACAAATGCACCAAGTACCTTCATGATATTGATGAACGAAGTCTTGAGGGAGTTCATCGGAAAATTTGTCATTGTGTATTTGGATGACATACTGATCTACAGTAAGACAGTGGCGGAGCATCTAAAGCATTTGGCTATAGTGATGCAGAAACTTCAACAGGAGAAGTTGTTGATAAACATGAAGAAATCCTCATTCATGAAGACATAACTCATTTACTTGGGAATTGTTATTTCGACAAATGAGTTGAGGATGGATCCAGATAAGGTGGAAGTGATCAAGAATTGGCCATCATTGAAGAATATCTTTGAGGTGAGAAGTTTTCACGGATTGGCTAGTTTCTACCGAACGTTCATCAGGAATTTCAGTGGAATTAGTGCAGCGATGATGGACACAGTGAAGAAAAGACACGAGTCTTTTTATTGGACTGAAGAGGCTGAGAAGAGATTCAATCTGTTGAAGAGGAAGATTACGGAACAACCAGTTTTGGTGTTGTCGGATTTTCAAAAGACATTTCAAGTGAAATGCAATGCAAGTGGGTTTGCAATAGGGGCAGTCTTGAGTCAAGAAGACAGGCCGATAGCATATTTCAGTGAGAAGCTGAATGAAGCGAAAGTAAAATACTCCACTTATGACAAGGAGTTCTATGCTATCATACAACCATTAAAGAAATGGAGGCATTACTTGATCCCAAAAGAGTTTGTCTTATACAGTGACAATCATGCATTGAAGTTTGTGACTCAATAGGAGAAGTTGAATCAGAAACATGTCAAATGGGTTGAGTATATGCAGAATTTCACTTTTGTGATTAAACATATTTCTGGTACTACTAACAAAGTTGTTGATGCTTTGAGAAGTAAGTGTTTGTTGTTGCAAGAGTTCCGAGTCAAAACATTGGGTTTTGATGATCTCAAGGACATGTATGCTAATGATCCAGATTTTAAGGAAGCGTATGAAGCAGCTGAGAATCCAATTCTCAGAGACAGAAGCTCGTGGAAAGAATACATGATCCAGAAAGGATTGTTATTCAAAGGTAATCAACTATTTATTCCAAAATGCTCCATGAGGGAGAATTTGCTGAAGGAGAAACACAGTGGAGGATTGGCAGGATATTTTGGTCACGACAAGACGTTCGTGAAGTTGAATGAGTCATATTTTTGGCCGGGAATGAGAGCGGATGTCAAGAGATTTGTGGATAGATGCATAATTTGCCAGCATTCGAAGGGGAGGAAACAAAATGCAGGATTCTATCAATCATTTCCCATACCAGAAAGACCATGGGATGCGATTAGCATGGATTTTGTATTGGGATTGCCAAGAACACAAAGAGGTTGTGATTCAATCTTTGTGGTAGTGGATAGATTTTCCAAAATGGCACACTTCATACCATCTCAGAAAACCAGTGACGCAAATCACATTGCCAATCTATTTTTCAAAGAGGTCATTCGACTTCATGGATTGCCAAGGAGTATAGTTTCGGATCGAGATACGAAGTTCATAGGGAATTTTTGGAGGACCTTATGGAAGAAACTGGGAACTAACTTGGCATTTAGTTCAGCTTATGATACTCAGATGGATGGACAGACAGAAGTGGTCAACAGAAGTCTGGGAGACTTGTTGAGAAGCTTGGTGACAAAACACCACAGCCAGTGGGATAGCATATTACTACAAACAGAGTTTTCTTATAATGATTCAGTGAATCGTAGCACAGGACAAAGTCTATTCCAGGTTGTTTATGGCATGCAACCGAGAGGGATTTCTAAACTGAGGGATTTAGAACAGACTGCAACTAGGTGCGCTAGTGCAAAGGAATTCGCAGAGGCGATGAAGGAACTTCACAGCCAGTTGAAGCAGCGATTGCTAGAATCAAGTCAGGAGTATAAGCGCAGGGCAGATCAGCATAGAAGACAACTTCAGTTTGAGGTTGGTTATCTGGTTCTGGCACATTTGAGGAAAGAAAGGTTCCCGAAAGGGACACACAACAAGTTGAAGATGAAGAAAATCGGGCCATGTAGGGTCTTGAGGAAATTTGGGGCAAACGCTTATGAGATTGAATTACTCGATGGGATTGGAATTTCTCCAACATTCAATATCTCGGATTTGTACCCATATAATGCTGGGGAAGTAGAGACTGGAGATGAGCAACCAGTGATCTAGTGGACAAAGAAGATGCCAAATGTAGAGAAGTCGTAGATGGAGTACATATTGGACAAAAGAATTGGCAAGACGACCAGAAGGAAAGAATAATTTGAGTATCTGGTCAAGTGGAAGAATCATCCAGTTGAAGATGCCAGCTGGGAGACTGAAGAAGAAATACAGAGGCATGGATAGACCATGCAGGAGCTCATGGACAGGAGCCCATGAAAGTTTTTCAAGTGAGGGAGTATGATGCAGGAGCATCTCTCACATCCAGCGAGCCAGCGCAGAAGCGAACGACAGCTGGACAAGCGCCAACATAAGTTTTGAAAATCACCTTGGAAGTTGTTGCGCGAACATTAATGTGGAAATTTAATGAAGCGCACTTGTATATTGTAAATGGACCTTGAGCGGATTTCTCTCGTCCTTAGTAGGTAGATGACATTTAAAGTAGTTAATGTAAGGTAGATAGAATTTAATTCTAGATTAGACTGTTTGAGAGTGAAAGAGGGAAACGGGATATAGACACCCTCATTGTGTATTGTAACGGGATTGAATCAGGAAGAGAAGAGCAAGAGCATGCAGAGAGCTGCATAAGAACACCCATGTACAAACATTTGAATTAATAGAAAGAATTGGTTCAAATTCATGGTTTGTGTTGTTCTCTGTGTATTGATGTTATGCTCATGAATGTTTGCTTCCTGTTACACATTTTCTTTATATGTTGTGTATGTTATTTCATGCTTTGAGTTTGAAGGTTGAAGGGAAGATGGAATGAGTTTCAATTGTTTCTCTATCTGAGCTAGAGTTCCTGCAAGAAGTGCAATTGAAGTGTCCGCAAGGAGTGTGTTGACAGGGGGGCTCAGGTAGTTTAGCTTTTGTTCTCATTCACCCAAAGGTGTAGTTGGGAACAGGATCCGTGCAAGGAGTGCGCAGGCCGAGTGAAGTTCAGGGTTGCGAACCTGAGCAAGAGTTGAAGGACTGCTACTGCAGGTGTGCGCAGAGTCGAAGGTTCAACACTTAAAAGCTGTTGAATGTTTACCGCAAGGAGTGTGTGCAAGGTTCTCTGAAACATTCAGAGTTGAGAAAGCTCAGGAAGGATAAGGCCTTCAAAAACTATTGAAGGAAAACACAGGGAAGTTGCGACAGGAAGTTCGTAAGAGGCATCGCAAGTTCGCGTGCAGGGGGACAAGTTGTGGAGGAGCACTTAGTCATCTCGTAACTTTCATCAGGAGGAACAGACAAAATTCTCTGAGGAGATTTCATGAAACTCCGTGAGCCGTTAGATCTCACAAAGGTGCAGGGGAGATACAACGATGCATTCTTGAGAGGTTAAAAAGTTCAGAAGGGATAGAGCCGTTGATCCAAGCCAGTTAGGGCCGTTGGATCACTCGCGGAATTTTCTATTGGGGTTTCATGAGGGGAAGAGTTGAAGGTTGGGCAACGGGAATCACGAAATCACGAAACAAGATATTCCGACGGCTAAGGGAATAGTGTGGGGCCACTGGATTTAGCGGAGTAGACAGGTGGCACAAGTTTCAAAATTTTGTAGGGTGAAGTGCTGAAAACATCGCATCAGGATTCACGATACCACGAGCTCTGAAATGCCGATGGAGTGAAGGTGTTGAAAAGTCAACTCGCGCGTGCGTCAGAGTTTCGGCGTATCAGGACTCGGGAGTTGGAGAACCGAGTTGCTCGACATCGCAAGTGGCAAAATCACGAAAGGAAAAAATCTGATAGGAAAAGGTCAATGTTGACTTGCATCGGGTTTCGGTGATTCGTGACACCAACACTAGATCTTAGGATTCGCCAAGTCGTGAAGTCCGATTCCCCGATTGTAAAGAGGGGGNATTGTTGTGGGTACAGATTTCTCGATAGGGAATTAGAAGAGCCTTAGAGTTCTTCGGGTCGAGAAAGAAGGAAAGATCCTGTGAGCGGACGTGCTTGCGAGTGTGGCTGCGTCAAATGATATGTTGAAATATTGTTTCATCATAAGCTTTCAAATCATCATAAGTCCATGAGAACACATCAATATATTCTTAAAACACTGAAACATATTGATCAACCTCTTCGATGATGCAATCAAGTCCGAAGTTGACATATTGCGGGGAATTGTCAATTACAATTTTGTTCTTTCTTGTTTCTTGAACCTTTCGAAGTGAAATTGCTTCCAGGAGATTCTTAGAATGATCATTTTTTGTAAAAAGAGACTGAAATTGAATACAATCTTTCAGGACCATAGATATGTGATTATCTTCATCAACATCATTGTTCATCAAAAACAGTTCCAACTGTTCATCATTCTCAAAAAATTGCAAATATTCCAGGTTATCAGATACAGAAGGTCAAAATGCTCTTTCTACCTGAAAAGACATTTTTCTTTTCATATAATCTGTATTTGACAATGAGGCCACCAAAGCCAATGAATCTTCCTTTTGATTCTTTTCCCTTGGAATGAAAGAAATGTTTAAAGATCTGAAAGATTCCATCAATTTGTTAACTCTTTTGAAATATAACTCAAGTCTTTCTTTCTTTATTTTATACCTCTGGGTGACTTGATTAATTACCAACTCAGAGTCACCAGTCACAATTAGATTCTCTATCTTCATTTCTTGTGCAAGAATCATCCCTTGAATCAAAGCTTCATATTCCACTTCATTTTTAGTACATGCAAATTCAAGTATGATAGCAAGTGGGTGAATAATATTACCTAGACTTACAAGGACAATTCCAACTCCACTTCTAGAGCTTGAACAAGCTCCATCGAATGACATCCTCCAATAACCTTCAAACATATGCTCTTGATCCTCCGTGTCTTGAATTTTCTCCAGGATTTCAATGTGTTCCATATATAGGATAGCATACTTTCCAATTGCAACATCTATATAGTCTTCCATTAATTCATTATCCTTATTTTTTAAAGAGAAGGGCTTCCCGGGTTCACGGGGTACCTTGATCATTTCTTCTTCTTTGTCTGGCAACATCGTGTAACTTCCATCGTTCATTATATATCCCCCAATCATACATGACCAATATCTTCCCAACACAACTCCATATGTGGTAGGAAGGTCTACCACATTCATATTTAAAACTGTGATAATATTGGGAGCCTAGGTGATCTAAGCATAAAAGCCCTTTATTTCTCCATAAGCTGGCACTTGTCTAGAATCGATTGCATATATACTTTCACCAGTTTCATAATATTTAGTAAATCTCATGCCCAATTCCTCCTCCATGACTACTAGTGGCATAATATTATTGGTCGTTCCAATATCAACTAAACAATTATAAAGTGCAACATCATAATTCTCAATTGAGATATAAAAGGGAGGAATTTTACCTCTCAGCTTGGCAGTTGATTTGTTCTGGATTTGTTTCAGAATTGTGACAATAACCTCTACTTTTTCAGACAAATCATCCAATAATCTCATAATGTTTTCCCTTTGTTGGGAAATCTTCACCACTTCAGCAAAAGGAACAATTATCATTAATTTACTTAAGTCCTCTACGACATTGTATGTCATATGTGCAGAGATTGGCATCAATTGTTTCTTACATCCAACGTTATCTGTCATTTTCTCATTTTCCCTTTTCTCATTCGTTTTTTCTTTGTCTTTTTGGTTTTCCTTTTCATAATCATTTTTATTCTTGGGTCTATTTACATGGACGTCTCACATCTGTCCATTTCTACAGTTTTAGAACTTTCATCAGGTGAATAGTATTTCTCTTGCTCAACCGTTTTCTCATCATATACATCATCCAAAACGACTACATTGGGAGTAGGATTCCTAGGAACTCTTGGTCTTTGTAGATTGTCCATGTTTTCAAACCTCACTCCATTTTCTTGGGGATGCTTCCTTCTTTTCTCTAGGGCTGGCATTCTTGGATTTTCCACATAATTATCCCCCCTTCTTAGTATGGTTATTTCATTCTTCATTTGCTTGATAGTTCTATTAATTTGTGCAATTTCAATTCTTTGCTTGGTTTCTTGTGTCGCAACAAGGTCTACCTTCACATCTGGTATGGTTCCCTTGAAAAATCCTCCTCTAATTGTTTGATTTTGGGTTGGTCATGGCTTGAATTATTTGTTCTTTATTGAACTAGAATCTCCTTGACTATCAATACTTAATCCTCCCATATGTCTTTGTACTTTTCCCAGTATAATGTCGAGGCCAACACTCGTTTCAATCATAATTTCTTCCATCTCAATGGATTTAGTCATTGCTTCTTCTAAGGTATACATCTAGGATGTTCTAATAGAATATTTTACATTCAGGGGCATTGCATTCTTATAGTGGTCGAGTATGAATGGATCATTCGGTGTTTTATCTTTAGGAATCTTACTCAATGTTTTATTGAACCATAGATTAAAATATTGTATTCTTTCATTTTTCCTCAAACCAATTTGGGTGAAATCAGTGAGAAGGGTATGATAAGAAATTGGAGGGGCAAACATAGTCAAGAACATGGCTTTGAGGCCATTAAATGAGAAAATTGATCTGTTGGGAAATGTCATATACCATTCATACACTCTCCTTGATAAGGTTTGTAGAAATAACCTTACCATGACATCGTCATACTCAACATGATGAAAATCACAAACATCAAGAAATAAGTGAAGGTGTCTCTTTGCATCAATTGTTCCATCTCCAGAAAATTCCTTCAGGGTACCCTTAGGGCGAATAGGGAGGTCATGTTTCTCACATAGAAGATTCAAAGGGGATATCTTATTCTTCTTTGATTTCCAAACCTTAGGTTCTCTTGATCTCTTGCAACATCTCTTCCACCTCCTTATCTCTCCTCATGTGGTTCTTCTCACGATTGTTCATTTCTTTCTGCCATATCTAGAGAGGTTTCGAGAATATGATTTCCACTTCTCAGAATACATAGTTTCTTTCTTTTACTTCTGGTAATGGGTCCCTTGTATTCATCCAACTTCAATCCCGACCTTGTCCTTGTGCTTCTCTAGCTAGCCTTTGGTTTCTTTGGTCTTGTCACTCATCTCTCCTCTGTCTCTGATGGATTTCTTTGTCTTCTTCATGGACTAAGATATGCCAAGACCTTTCTAATTCTTCTCGGGTCTCTATTGTCGTCATTATTACCAGATTGTATGGTTAATGTAAAATTCTTTGTTGATTGTTTAATCCAGTTTCCAGGTGGGGCTGGTCAGCCTGGGGAAAATCCATATATTTCTCAAAAACATTCCAAACCAGATTCCAAATTTTGGTTCATTCCCTAGTATGGTCGCCAAAAATGTTGACTCTTAAACATGTTAGGACTGAAACAGAAACCTCATGAGGATGTAAATCCCCCTTTGTTTTCATAGAGGTGGTACTCCTTTTTAATATTTTTTTAGGACTGTAAATTTTTAGAATATGGGACTTTGCAGAAGTTCAACGTGGTAATCAAAGAAAAATAAAGATTGGAAGAAACACAAAAGGAAAAGTTTTTTTTTTTTCTATTTAGAGAAAGTTCTTAAGAAATGACCAGGAACCACACACTTCTTACATTTAAATCATATTAGAAAAATTTACTCACATCCATCATAGTTAAAATAAAGATTATTGATCACATAAAATAAAAAGAAGATGATATGCATGCATAAGATAATTTGGGAAGCTCAAATAAAGATAATGATAGATCAATCTCAAATACTTTATACTCAAAACTCATAGTTACAAAGTTTGTGGTGTGTAAAAACATCCAGAACCAGAGTTTGTGGTGTGAAATCAATTGACAATTAGATCAAAGAAAAAACATGTAAGAGAACTAGACATGGGGCGAACCTGGGCGTTCATCCTGGCGAAGTCGGAAGACAAAAGCCTGGAAACAAGTCGATCATTGAATTTTCTTAGGCTCGCTTGAAAGGGAGTCATGAAAGACATCCAAAGGCTTGCTGAGGGTGCACTAGTAGTCCTGCTTCTCTGCCAAATCCTTTCTCATCTCGAAGATCAAGACCAAGTGATCCTCCGTAAGCCTGCAATATCTGGGAGCTAGGTGAGCCTATTCATCAGCTTCATTGTCTACTTCATTTTTTCCAAGGTCTTCATCCATGGTAGCAGTGGGGAAATCATTTGCAGTGACAGACTCCATGGTAGATAATTGATTTAGCCTTTATTTATGGATTAACATAACGTTGATGCATGCCTCCATGAACCAAACTTAATACTTTTAAGTTCTGGATTGCATCAGTTGTATTACAATCGAGATGTTTTAGCAAGAGATATATCTATTTATTTAAAAAGTTTCCAAGGCAATGCTTAAGGGAACGAGCTTCAGGCATTAGTTGATTTTCCTGCAGTTTTTTCGGATCTCTCCGTTATATCTGATGAGAGGTTTGATGTTCCCCATCTTCACCATGCCAATGGAAAAATCAATGAAGAAGGCAATTGGATACGCGGTGTAGTAAGAAACCAGATTATTAGTAGAGCCCCCAATGAATAGTTGCTAATCGGAGTGGACGAGTCCACTCGGGCATTCCAGATTCTTATAGTAGTTGTTGTCAAAGGTGGTGGGAGTGAGGAGGTCCAAGGGTGCAAGGTTGTCGTCGCCTCCTGTGATTGGGTAGTTAGCCTGGCGGGCTGTGGCGAATAATAAATCTATGTTGGAATTGTTATGTATGGGACTTCTGAAGAGAGTACAACTCGCTTGACCAATCGTATGCAATGGAGAAAGGATATGTATAGAATAGGGAAATGCAATGGAGAAAGGATGTTGGGAAAATAGAAAGGGAAACAAAAAAATTAGAAACGGGAATTGATCTCAACAACTGGCTCCAGCTGTGGGATGATAACCCCCTGTGGGTTGTCAAGAATCGATAATATTTATTACTAGGTGATTCCATCCATTGGGCTATGGATTCAAGGTAAGAATATACAAAATAAAAAATAAAATTTATGTATAAGGAAAATGAGAAAGTTTTAGGTGAAGAAACCTTTCAAATGTTGCTCGTTGATGGGAAACATCAATCTTTTACCCTTCATGTATTTGAGCATATAAGAATTAAAACCCATGATCTTATCGATGATGTATGTTCCAATCCAAAGTGCTTCAAACTTTGTATGCATCGATGGTTTCTCCTTGGATTTGTTCCAGAGTAACACCAGCTATCCCTTTTGAATTTTTTTTATAGTTGCATTCTGATCAAAATATATTTTGAAACTTTTTTGTCTCTGATAAGTTCTATTCAGGGATTTTCTTCATTCTTCTTCTAATTTCAACAACTGGTTGATCCTTCTTTGTATGGATGAAATCTCTTCTACATCTTCTATATTAACAACAAAAGTCAAATCATTGAGTTCGAGGCTGATTGGAATTTTTGCTTCTTTCCCGTAAACCAATGTACACAGATACATCCTAGTGTTATATTTTGGAGTCGTTCTTCTCTCCCACAACGTGTCAGTCAACTTTAAGTGCCAATTCCTTTGGTTCTTGTCAATAGTTTTATTTAAAATATGAATGCGTGTCCTATTTATGGACTCTGCAAGACCATTTCCTTGTGGATAATAATTTGATGATTTCCCCATACTAATTCCATATTCTCCATAGAATTTTGTAAATTTTGAACCGATGAAAATTAAACCATTATTAATGATAAATTTGTTTGGGACACAAAATCTTGACAAAATATTATCTTTGAGGAACTTGATTAACTCTTCAAAATTGACGCTTTTTAATGCCACTAATTCTGGCCACTTCGTAAAATAATATATAGCATTGAGAATGTACATATGTCCCTTGCTTGACTTTGGATTTATTGACCCAACAACATCAAGTCCCCATTGGGAGAATGGTTGTTCTATAGTTATAGGTTGTAACAACATCAAAGATCTGTTCATTTTCCTTGAACATTGTTGGCAAGCTACACACTTTCTTATTGTGGCATATGAGTCTCTAAAAATTGATGGCTAATAAAATCCAACTCTTATTATCTTATGGCCAGTGGACATAGCTACAAAATTGCCCCCCGCATATCCCTTCATGGAATTCCCTCATTAGTTATTGGGCATTTTTTTCATCAACACATATCAGTAATACACCATCATAGTTCCTTATGAACAGTATATGAGAAATCAACACATATTGATTTGACTTCATCTTCAATGCTCTTCGCTCTTTAGGGCTCATGGTAACTGGAAACTGCCCGAACCTCAAATAGAATACAATGTCTCCATACCATTATGAGTCGGCCTATGCTTCTCCTACTGCAATTGAAATCATTCCATCCATAGAATTTCTATTTGCGATGAGCTTACATAAACCATGTCCTTTAACAAACTTCAAAGGTTTAATCTCAATATCATATTCTTGGATCTTTGCTAGCCAGTTAGCCCATTTTCCTTCTCTCAATTATTGTTTCAAAATCATATTCACTGGTGAGGATGGGACATAAGCAATTACATGAGAATTTAGTATGTACACCTGAAAGTCCGCCACTGCTTTCACAAGAACCAGGCCTTGCTTTTCTAGTTCTGAATACCTCAATTCATAATCCTGAAGGGTTTTTCTCGCAAAACTAATTGGGAGTTCTTCACCCTTGGTATTCCTCTGAGTAAGAATAGATGCAACAATGGTTTTGGTAGCAAATGAATAAATGATGAAATACCTTTGAAAATATGGGATAATGAGGACTGGAGTTGTGGTGATCTCTCTTTTGATATTATTGAAAGCATCTTGTGTATCCACTATCCATTCAAACCTTTTGTCCCTTTTCAACAATAGATTGATTGGCTTCACAATAGTTGCATAATCAGGGACCAAAGAATGATTAAACTCCTTTCTTAGATGATGGGGCATTGAGTTCATTTATATATTTGACTCTTTCTAGATCTATATAAATCCATTCCTTGCACACAATATGACCCAATATTTTTCCTTGAGTTACAACAAATAAACATTTCTTCTGATTTAGTGAAACAACATATAATATGCATGTGTAAAAATATTTCCTTAAGTGGTGAATGTGATCACCCCTTGTTTTTGAATGCATTTTCAAGTCATCTTGATAGTCTACCATGAATTTCCATATCAACCCATTGAAAGCATGATCCATGGCTCTTTGAAATGTGTCTCCTGCATTATTCAAACCAAAAGGCATCCTAGCATATGCATATGGCTCCCAACGTGTTATCAATGTTGTCATTTCTCTGTCTTCCTCAACAAGCAAGACTTGATTATATCCAGAAAAACCATCCAACATGGACATACAAGATGATCTCATGACTTGCTGGATAAGAAACTCCATGTTAGGTAAATGATAGTTATATTTTACACTTTCTTTGTTAAGATCCATGAAATCCACACACATTCGGATTTCCCCGGTCTTCTTTCTTATTATCACAGGGTTTGAAATCCAATAGGAATGTCTAATGGGATGTATTAATTTCTCCAATTCAACCTTTACCAGAGGTTTCAATTTGGATTTCATTATCGTTATTTTTTTCTTGACCGACTTTTCTTCTTCTCTCAAAGGAGTGATCTGTTCAAACATTGTTTCATCATAAGCTTTCAAATCATCAAAGATCCATGCGAACACATCATAATATTATTTAAACAATGCAACATATTGATCAACCTCTTTGATGCTGAAATCAAGTCTCAGGTTGACATATTTCGGGGAACTATCAGTTCCAATATTGATCTTTATTGTTTCTTGAACCTTTCGAAGTGAAATTTCTTACAGGAGATTCTTAACATGATATTTTTTTGTAAAAAGAGACTCAAATTGAATACAATCTTTCGGGACAGTAGATATGTGATTATATTCATCATCATCATCGTTCAACAAAAACAATTCCAATTGTTCATCATTCTCAAACACTTGCAAATATTCCAGGTTATCAGGTACAGAAGGTCAAAATACTCTTTCTACCTGAAAAGACATTTTGCTTTTCATATCATCTAGATTTGATAATGAGGCCGCTAAAGCCAATGAGTCTGCCTTTTGATTCTTGTCCCTTGGAATGAAAGAAATGTTGAAAGAGCTAAAAGATTGCATCCGTTTGTTAACTCTTTTGAAATATAACTTGAGTTTTTCCTTCTTTATTTTATACCTCTGGGTGACTTGATTAATTACCAACTCAGAGTCACCAGTCACAAGTATATGTTTTATTTTCATTTCTTGTGCAAGAATCATCCCCTGAATCAAATCTTCATATTTCGCTTCATTATTAGTACATGCAAATTCAAGTCTGATAGCATGTGGGTGAATAATCTTACCTGGACTTACAAGGACAACTCCAACTCCACTTCTAGAGCTTGAACAAGCTCCATCGAATGACATCCTCCAGTAACATTCAAACAAATTCTCTTGATCCTCTGTGTCTTGAATTTGGTCTAGGATTTCAATGTGTTCCATATCTAGGATAACATAATTTCCAATCCCAGCATCTATATAGTCTTCCATTAATTAATTATCCTTCCTTTTTAAAGATAAGGGTTTCATGTGTTCACGGGGTACCTTAATCATTTCTCCTTCTTTGCCTAGAAGCATCATGAAACTTCCATCGTTCATTATATGTCCCACAATTATACATAACCAATCGTTTCCCAGCACAAATCCAGATGCGGGAGGAAGGTCTACCACAATGATATTGAAAACTGTGATAATATGGGGAGCTGCCATGATCTAAGCATAAAATTCCTTGATTTCTCCATAAGATGGCACTTTTCTAGAATCAATTGCATATATACTTTCACCAGTCTCGTAATATTTAGTAAATCTCATGCCCAATGCCTCCATGAACACAAATGGAATAATATTATTGGTATTTCCCATATAAGCTAAACAATTATGAAGTGCAACATCGTAATTTTCAATTGAAATATAAAAGGGAGGAATTTTACCTCTCAAGTTGGTAGTTGATTTTTATGGATTTGTTTCGGACTTGTGAGAACAACCTCTTCTTTTTCAGACGAATCATCCAATAATCTCATAATGTTTTCCCTTTGTTGGGGAATCTTCACCACTTCAGTAAAAGGAATATTTATCCTTAATTTACTTAAGTCCTCTACAACATTGTATGTCATCTGAGCGGAGCTTGGCATCAAGTGTTTCTTCTTACTTCCAACGTTATCTGTCATTTTCTCATTTTCCCTTTTCTCATTCGTTTTTTCTTTATCTTTTTGGTTTTCCTTTTCAGAATCATTTTTATTCTTGGATATAATTACAAATCCTCTTGTCTAAGCATCTCAGTAATACACCATCATAGTTCCTTCTGAACAATATATGAGAAATCAACACACATTTATTTGACTTTCTTTTCAACGTTCTTTGCTCTTTAGGGATCATGGTAATTGGAAACTGCCCAGACCTCAAATAGAATACAATTTCTCCATACCATTATGAATCGACCAATGGTTCTCCTATTGAAATTGAAATCATTCCATCCATAGAATCGCTATTTGTGATGAGCTTACATAAACCATGTCCTTTGACAACCTTCAAAGGTTTAATCTCAATATCATATTCTTGGATTTTTTCCAGTCAGTTAGCCCATTTTCCTTCTCTCAATTGTTGATTCAAAAGCATATTCACTGGTGAGGATGGGACATAAGCAATTAATGAGAATTTAGTATGTACGTCTGAAAGTGTGCCATTGCTTTCACAAGAACCAGGGCTTGTTTTTCTAGTTATGGATACCTAAATTCAAAATCATGAAGGGTTTTTCTCATGAAAATGATTGGGATTTATTCACCCTTGGTATTCCACTGAGTAAGAACAGATGCAACAATCGTTTCTGTAGAAAACGAATAAATGATGAAATACCTTTGAAAATATGGGATAATTAGGACTAGATCTATGGTGATCTCTCTTTTGATATTATTGAAAGCATTTTGTGTATCTGTTGTCCATTCAAACCTTTTTTCCTTTTTCAAAAATAGATTGATTGGATTCACAATACTTGCATAATCAGGGACAAATCTTCGTACGAAGTTGATCTTACCAAAGAACGATTGAAATCCTTTCTCAGATGATGGGGCATTGAGTTCATTTATGCCTTTGAGTCTTTCTGGATCTATATAAATCCCTTCCTTGCACACAATATGACCTAATAGTTTTCCTTGATTTACAACAAATAAACATTTCTTTTGATTTAGTGAAACAACATATAATATGCATCTGTCAAAAACTTTCCTTAAGTGGTGAATGTGATCACCCATTTTTTTTTAATGCATTTTCAATTCATCATGATAGTCTACCATGAATTTCTCTATGAACCCATTGTAAGCATGATCCATGGCCCTTTGAAATGTGGCTCCTGCATTCCTCAAACCAAAAGGCATCCTAGCATATGCATATGTCTCCCAAGGTGTTATGAATGTTGTCTTTTCTCTGTCTTCCTCAACAGCCAAGACTAGATTATATCCATAAAAACCATCCAACATGGAGATACAAGTTGATATCGTGACTTGTTGGATAAGAAAATCCACTTTAGGTAAATGATAGTTATATTTTACACTTTCTTTGTTAAGATCTATGAAATCCACACACATTTGGATTTCCCCAGTCTTCATTCTTACTATCATAGGGTTTGAAAGCCAATAGGAGTGTCTAATGGGATATATTAATTTCTTCAATTCAACCTTTACCAGAGGTTTCAATTTGGGATTCATCATCCTTATTTGTTTCTTGACCGACTTTTATTTTTCTCTCAAAGGAATGATATGTTGAAATATCGTTTCATCATAAGATTTCAAATCATCATAGGTGTTACACGTCAAAATTACTCAACTGGATAAGTGTCGCATGTCCCTCTCAATTGTCGTAAGTGTCGCATCTTCCTTACAACTTTCGCAAGTGTCACAAGTTGTTCACAAGTGTCGGAAACATTGTTCAAGCATACTGCCATGCTGACGACACTAAGGAGGCACTTAAAACATCTCATGCACTTGATTTGGAGAAGATGAATTGATTAAATGAAGTCAAGTAACTCTTGACACCTGAGAAGAGCTCTGAAACAAAGGTTCTGAGGGTGAGCGCTCCACTATATCAGTCTTAGGAGCACTGGCGCTCCTCTATAAGGCCTCAGGGAGCGTTATAATGCTCTCCTTCCCTTATGAGGGAGCGTTATCCACCTTTGGAGCGCTGGCGCTTCCCTTAAGCTTCCTAGGGAGCTCTACAGTGCTCTGATGCCCCTTTTGAGGGAGCGTTGCCTAATCTGAGGTAGTAGTTGGCCCGTTGAGGAGAATAAGGGGAGGATATTTCAAGTTTAGAAGGCAGTTGCATTCGAATTCTTGGTTCCATCAAGAGATCCCTGATCCAAGGAGGAAGCTCCTCAACTTGTTCTAAAGATAACTCAAGAGGTTAAGCTCCTCTTAACCTATATAAGCAAGCTCTATTATGGTGAAAAAGGAAAAGAATTTCTAGCATGAAACCTATGATCTCATAGGAAACACACAGTCAGCCAAAGGAGAGTGATCAGTGAAGCTGCTGTCATCCAGGTTGTGGATCCTTCGAGCAAGGGTTAGACAAAGGGGACTTGACGAAGCTGTCGCATTCGCATCTATGATTGTAAGTACTGCTGTCATTATTCTCATTAATATGACACGCTTGGCCTGTTTCTTTCTAGTTTGTGTCTGATGTTACATGAACTTATCATTGATAGATAGATTTGTTTTCAAGCTAATATCAATAGAGTAGGAAGTGGTCGTATCTTGTTTGTCTACATAACTCAACGAGGAGCAAAGGATCGGAGCGCAACTCGGAGCGTGCAGGGACAAATGTCGATCAAAAGGTACTTTTGTTCTCCTTCCTTCTCATGTGTTAGTTTGGATAGATTTGAAAGGAAGTCAGTGTCCACGTTAAGAATTTTATGTCTTAGAGTTAAGGTCAAGCTCTTTGAGGTAATCCACCTGTCCACAGGGAGATTTTCCTACAACAATAGGTTCATGCGAACACATCAAGATATTCTTAAAACAATGCAACATACTGATCAACCTCTTTGATGATGCAATCAAGTCCCAAGTTGACATATTGTGGGGAACTGTCAGTTCCAATATTGATCTTTCTTGTTTCTTGAACCTTTCGAAGTGAAATTGCTTCCAAGAGATTCTTAGAATGATCATTTTTTGTAAAAAAAGACTCAAATTGAATACAATCTTTCGGGACAGTAGATATGTAATTATCTTCGTCATCATCATTGTTCATCAAAAAAAATTCCAACTGTTCATCATTCTCAAAAAATTTCAAATATTCCAGGTTATCAGATACAGAAGGTCAGAATACTCTTTATACATGAAAAGACATTTTTCATTTCATATAATCTGTATTTGACAATGAGGCCACCAAAGCCAATGAATCTTCCTTTTGATTCTTGTCCCTTGGAATGAAAGAAATGTTTAAAAAGATGAAAGATTCCATCAATTTGTTAACTCTTTTGAAATATAACTTGACTCTTTCCTTCTTTATTTTATACCTCTAGGTGACTTGATTAATCACCAACTCATAGTCGCCAGTCACAATTAGATGTTCTATCTTCATTTCTTATGCAGGAATCATCCCTTGAATCAAAGCTTCATATTCCGCTTCATTTTTAGTACATGAAAATTCAAGTATGATAGGATGTGGGTGAATAATCTTATCTAGACTTACAAGGACAATTCCAACTCCACTTCTAGAGCTTGAACAAGCTCCATCGAATGACATCCTCCAACAACCTTCAAACATATGCTCTTGATCCTCCATGTCTTGAATTTTCTCCAGGATTTCAATGTGTTCCATATATAGGATAGCATAATTTTCAATCCAAACATCTATATAGTCTTCCATTAATTCATTATCCTTATTTTTGAAAGAGAAGGGTTTCCTAGGTTCATGGGGTACCTTAATCATTTCTCCTTCTTTGCCTGGCAACATCGTGTAACTTCCATTGTTCATTATATATCCCCCGATCATACATGACCAATCTCTTCCCAACACAACTCCATATGTGGTAGGAAGGTCTACCACATTGATATTGAAAACTGTGATAATATGGGGAGCCTAGGTGATCCAAGCATAAAAGTCCTTTATTTCTCCATAAGCTGGCACTTGTCTAGAATTGATTGCATATATAATTTCACCAGTTTCGTAATATTTAGTAAATCTCATGCCCAATGCCTCCATGACTGCTAGTGGCATAATATTATTGGTCGTTCCCATATCAACTAAACAATTATAAAGTACAACATCATAATTCTCAATTGAGATATAAAAGGGAGGAATTTTACCTCTCAACTTGGCAGTTGATTTGTTCTGGATTTGTTTCAAAATTGTGACAATAACCTCTACTTTTTCAGACAGATCATCCAATAATATCATAATGTTTTCCCTTTGTTGGGAAATCTTCACCACTTCAGTAAAAGGAACAATTATCCTTAATTTACTTAAGTCCTCTACAACAATGTATGTCATCTCAGTGGAGATTGGCATCGGGTGTTTCTTACTTCCAACGTTATCTGTCATTTTCTCATTTTCCCTTTTCTCATTCATTTTTTCTTTATCTTTATGGTTTTCCTTTTCATAATCATTTTTATTCTTAGATCTATTTACATGGACGTCTCACCTCTATCCATCTGTACAGTTTTGGAACTTTCATAAGGTGAATAGTATTTCTCTTGCTCAACCATTTTCTCATCATATACATCATCCAAAACGACTGCATTGGGAGTAGGCTTCCTAGGAACTCTTGGTCTTTGCAGATTATCCATGTTTTCAAACCTCACTCCATTTTCTTGGGGAGGGTTCCTTCTTTTCTCTGGGGCCGACATTCTTGGATTTTCCACATAATTATCCCCCCTTCTTAGTATGGTTATTTCATTTTGCATTTGCTTGATAGTTCTATTAATTTGTGCAATTTCAATTCTTTGTTTGGTTTCTTGTGTCGCAACAAGGTATACCTTCACTTATGGTATGGTTCCCTTGAAAAATCCTCCTCTAATTTTTTGATTTTGGGTTGGTCATGGCTTGAATTCTTCGTTCTTTCTTGAACTAGAAGCTCATTGACTATCAATACTTAATCCTCCCATATTTCTTTGTACTTTTCCCAGTATAATGTCGAGGTCAACAATCATTTCAATGATAATTTCTTCCATCTCAGTGGCTTTAGTCATTGCTTCTTCCAAGGTATATATCTAGGATGTTCTAATAGCATATTTTAAATTCGGGGGAATTGCATTCTTATAGTAGTCGAGTATGAATGGGTCATTTGGTCTTTTATCTTCAGGAATCTTACTTAATGTTTTATTGAACCATAGATTAAAATATTGTATTCTTTCATTTTTCCTCAAACCAATTTGGGTGAAATCAGTGAGAAGGGTATGATAAGAAATTGGAGGGGCAAACATAGTCAAGAACATGGCTTTGAGGCCATTAAATGAGAAAATTGATCTGTTGGGAAATTTCATATACCATTCATACACTCTCCTTGATAAGGTTTGCAGAAATAACCTTACCATGACATTGTCATACTCAACACAATGAAAATCACAAACATCAAGAAATAAGTGAAGGTGCCTCTTTGCGTCAATTGTTCCATCTACAGAAAATTCCTTCAGGGTACCCTTAGCGCAAATAGGGAGGTCATGTTTCTCACCTAGAAGATTCAAAGGGGAATCTCTTATTCTTCTTCGATTTCCAAACCTTACGTTCTCTTCATTTCTTCCAGCATTTCTTCCACCTCCTTATCTCTCCTCATGTGGTTCTTCTCACGATTGTTCATTTCTTTCTGCCATATCTGGAGAGGTTCTGGGAATATGATTTCCAATTCTCAGAATACATAGTTTCTTTCTTTTACTTCTAGTAATGGTGTTATTGGATAAATCCGTAAGTGCGGACACAAACCGATCTCCCTAGATCCACCTGGATCTAGAACAAAGCACGACAGAATAATATTCTTTCCCTAGATTTTGACTATTGAATGAACTAGGAGGCAAGAATCATAAACATACCTTATGATCGCTTCCTTTGGTCTTTGTTGTTCCAGATTCGCTCCAATGCTCTTGTGTTGTCAAGACCACAACAATACAAACCAATCGAAGTGAAGACAACTCAATATATTCAATAGTTAATCTATGTATATGATCAAGGAGTTATACAATAAAGTGACATTTGCTTTATTGGAAAGAATCATATTACTGTATCATATTAAATGTGAAAGAGAGATTACAACCATGGCCTTGATGTCGTAAGGTCCCTTCCAACTGTCCTTTGCTCCCCATAGACTTCTTGCTCCAAGGATTCTGAAACCATATATCTGATAGCTACTCACAATCTATCTTGACAAAGCAAATCTCAAAGCCACTCTAACTAAGCCAAAGCTAACAAGCTCAAGAATCAACAAAGCTAACCCAAGCTCAAGCTAACTTTCTCCATGAGAACTCCGCTCCTTTTATAAGTTGAAGAGGATAAGGTGAGGAGGTTAGGATGATCCCACTAAATCATGAAAGCGAGTAAGATCCAAACCATTCAGATTCCACCTCACCATAGAAGTTTCTCCTTCTAGAAGATTCGAGAAAATGCTCTTTTTTCCCACGTGCTGGAATTCTCGCACCCTAGCTATAGAGAAACCTGTGAACACCTCACACCCTAGCTATAGTGCAACCTGCGAGAATGGGTCATTCTCGTACCCTGCCTATATAGCAACCTGCGAACATCCTTTTTTATAAGGTTTTTACATAGGAAAATGCAACTTCTTCTCTCAGGAAAAGTTCTTCTCCCTTCTCTCTTTTAGCAACTCACGCCACTAATCCCTCTGAAGGCAACATATAGGTTTACATCATTAACGATCATAGGGATGAAGAAAATAATGTGTAACAAATGGGTCCCTTGTATTCGTCCAACTTCAATCCCGACCTTGTCCTTGTGTTGTTCTAACTAGCCTTTGGTTTCTTCGGTCTTGTCACTCATCTCTCCTCTGTCTTTGATGGATTTCTCTATCTTCTTCATGGACTAAGATATGCCAAGACCTTTCTATTTTTTCTCGGGTCTCTATTGTCGTCATTATTACTAGATTGTATGGCTAATGTAAAATTGTTTTTTGATTGTTTAATCCAATTTCCAGGTGGGGCTGGTCATCCTGGGGAAAATCCATATATTTCTCAAAAACATTCCAAACCAGATTCCAAATTTCGGTTCATTCCCTAGTATGGTCGCCAAAAATGTTGACTCTTGAACCCATTAGGACTGAAACAGAAACCTCACGAGGATGTAAATCCCCCTTTGTTTTTATAGAGGTGGTACTCCTCTTTAAGATTTTCTTAGGACTCTAAATTTTTAGAATATGGGACTTTGCAGAAGTCCAACGTGGTAATCAAATAAAAATAAAGATTGGAAGAAAAACAAAAGGAAAAGTTTTTCTTTCTATTTAGAGAAAGTTCTTGAGAAATGACCAGGAACCACACACTTCATACATTTAAATCATATTAGCAAAATTTACTCACGTCCATCATAGTTAAAATAAAGATTATTAATAAAGATTATTGAAAAAAAAATCGTGCCCTAACACGCAGGGGCGTGAGGACGCGACCCAGCTCAGGTTCTCTGCAACGATTAGGGCCTCCCTAGCCATGGACGCTGGTGGGGGCGCCATCCCTACCCCTCCCCCATTGCCAGAACTAGAAGCATTCAGGAAGCTGGTCGCTGCAGCCTCCAAGAGACCGTCGTCAGCAGTGCAATAAAAATTCGTGAAGAAATTGGACAGCATTCCCAGTGTCGAACTGCCATTGGAAGAAACTTGCAGAACGACAACCAACTTAGCAGACAGAGGACTTATCGGGCAATTCATCGGTCTCTGGCCCTCTCCCAAATCCGTAGATGCCTGGGTGCAGAGGAACTGGAACCCACTCACATCAGAAGGAATAAAGAGCCACTTCGTAGGGAAAGGATATTTTGTTTTCGTCTTCAACAACCCTGAAGATAAAAACCTCATCTTCAGAAATGGGTCGTACTTCATGGGGCCACAGAAGTTATACCTGAACAAATGGACCCCGGACTTCAACCCAGCCTAGGATGTGCCCTCGACCGTCCCAGTGTGGGTTCATCTACCTCACCTCCCCTTACATTGCTGGAACCAAAAATCTTTGCATGCAATCGGAAACACGCTCGGAAGGTATATAGATCAAGCAGTGAGAAAAGATCAGTACTCATGCTCACGGATCTGCATGGAGGTTGATCTGGAAGTGGGATTACCGGAGGCAATAAAGCTCACGACCGCAGACTGGACGCACATTCAGGAGCTAGACTATGAGCATATCCCCTTCAAATGCCGGCACTGCCACGGCTACGGCCATTTTGCAAGGCACTGCAAGAAAAAGAATTCAGAAGAAAGTGAAAATGTGAAAGCAAATCAATGGACCACAGTACAGAAAACAGGGACAACAAAATCCAGATCCAAAGGAGAAACCAAGAACGACAACTCCGGGAAAATAGAGCCAGAGAAAATCGATGGGAGCTCCAATCCCCCACCGCATGCAGAACCTCAAGCAAAAAAAGTCATCAATGACACAGAAGAACCAGAAATTACGGACAACAGGACACATTCAAGCCCCCCTCCAAATGGGAAAGACACAGGGGCACCTGGGCAAGTGGAAGGAACCTTGGAAGTAGTCCCCTCTCCAACATATGCTGACATAGCCAGAAAGAAAGTAATAGATCCATCAAGCTCCTCGGAGGACGAGATTCTAGAAAGGCCAGCCAAAAGAGCAGGGAGGAAGTCTCGTAAAGAAGTAAGGGAGGAAGAGGCAGAAAGACAAAAGACCCAAGGAAGCCAGCCCACCATAGAAATGTCAATCGGCAGAAACATAAGAATAAGGTCTCTAAAAGGAGGAGGCCCAATCACCCCTAACAACAAGTAATGAAAATCGTCTCTTGGAACTGTAGAGGACTGGGGAACCCAGCAAAAATCGAAGCGGTCAAGGATATGATGAAAGTGGAACCAATAGATATCCTCATGCTCCAAGAGACGAAAATCGAAGGGGAAGCCCTTCTAGAGATCAGCAAACACAAATGGCAGAAAAATGCAGGGAAGGAAATCAGCGCAAGAGGTACTTCCGGAGGCATAGAAACATTGTGGAAGGCAGAGCAGTTCAGTCTCGTCAACTCCTATAACACGCAACACTGGAGATTTACAGAGCTCAAGCACATAGCAAGTAAGTTAACTATTGCACTTTTCAATTTATATGTCCCAACTTTGCACTCTGAAAAGAAAGACTGCTGGAAAACTTTAAATGAATTTCTAGAGAAAAACTCCCCAAGCAATATAATCATTGCTGGAGACCTTAACCTAGTCATGAATGGAAAAGAAAAAAGGGGAGGAAGGCCCAGCAAGGACCAAATGATTTTTGTAGTAGAAGACATCATTCAACAGTGGGACCTAATGGATTTTAAACCAAGCAAAGGGCTGTACACCTGGACCAACAACAGGATAGGGGAGGAACACATTTCTTCCAGATTGGATAGGTTTCTGGTCCAAAGCACTCTGCTGTTGGAAAGGAAGTTGATTTCCACTGCCATCCTCCCCAAGCTCACCTCGGACCACAAGCCCATCTTGCTCCAGCTAGAAGAAGAAGAAAATTTAGGCCCAATCCCTTTTAGATTCAGCCCTTTATGGAAAACAAAGCATGGGTTTGTAGAGATGGTTCAATGGGCATGGTCTACCCCAGTTAATGGCTCCCCCAACTTTGTCTGGGAACAAAAACTAAAAATAACAAAAAAATCCCTCAAGGACTGGAGCAAACTCTCGGAAAGAAACCCCAATACCCAAAGAAAGGAGTCAGTGCAGTAGCTGGGACAGCTACAGCTCGAGATGGAAACAATAGACATTGCCAGAACAGAATTGGAAAAGGAGCAACTAGCCCAATGCAGAACTTACCGCTCCTTCAGAAAGGAAGAATAGTACTGGCGGTTAAAATCCCATAGTCTTTGGTTGGAAGCTGGCGACAGGAATACCTCCTACTTCCATCGTCAATTCAAAGCCCGCCTCTCTAGGAACCATATCTCCGAGATCACGACCAATGAAGGGAAGCCATGCAAAGGAATAGAACAAATAAAGGACACTGCTGCCTCACATTTCCAACAACTATACAACAAAGAGAACCATGACAATGAAGAAGATTACAACGAATTCCTCATGAATATCCCATCATTGGTCACAAAAGAGGATAATATAGCGTTATTGAGCCCAATCAGTGAATAAGAACTCAGCAAAATCATCTGGTCCATGGATCCAGACAAAGCCCCATGTCCAGATGGGTTTACTATCCATTTCTATAGGATCTGCTGGAATATAATCAAATCTGATCTCACAAGAATGATAAAAGGAGTTCTTCAAAAAGAAAAAATAGGAGGCAACACTAATTCTACCTTCCTAGCACTTATCCCAAAAGAAACAAGCCCCGCCTCCTTCGACAGATTCATGCCAATCTCACTATGTAATGCCTCCTATAATATTATCACAAAACTTCTTGCAAACAGAATAAAACCTCTGTTGGGCAAGCTTATCTCAGAACTGCAAGGAGGACTTGTCAAAGGGAGACATATCTTGGATAATGTAATCCAAGTCCAGGAAGCTATGCACTCTAGCAATCTCAGAAAAGAGAAAGGCATGCTGATCAAGCTTGACATGGCAAATGCCTTCGACAGAGTAAAGTTGTCCTTCCTGTATCAAGTGCTTCTGTCTTTTGGATTTGATCATGAGTTTGTAAAGGTGATAAAAGCCTGTACTCACAGCCCTTGGATTTCCCCATTGGTAAATGGGAGACCAACAAATGTTTTCAAAGCTACAAGGGGGCTGAGGCAAGGATGCCCCCTCTCTCCATTTCTGTACATATTAGTGGTGGATACCCTCAGCAGGAAGTTGGAACAGGAAATGATAACAGGGGCAGCCCCAGGCCTCAGAATAACGAATAATCTGAAGCCCATAAACCATGCTATGTTCGTGGATGACTCTCTTCTGCTAGGAGGAGCCTCAAACAGAGTAGCCACTGCATTTAAAGGTACTCTCCAAGCATATTTCAAGGTGTCCGGAGCTCTGATAAGTGAAAGAAAAAGTGTTGTTTACAGCTGGAATGTTGCAGACCATGAAACTCAGAAGATAGCAAGCACCTTGGGTTTCAAAGGACACTCAAAATGGGAAAATATACAGTATCTTGGGTTGCCTCTAACTTTGGGTGTAAATAGAGTCAGCCTGTGGGAAGGAGTCTTAGAAAAAATCAAAAGAAAAATCGAAGCCTGGGGAGGATACTGGCTCACCCATGGAGGCAAATTAATCTTGATAAAAGAAGTTATCTCCTCATTGTCGATATATCAAGCGTCCTACCTCTTAGCGCCCAATTCGATAGCAAGGCATATTAACAAACTCCTGATAGATTTCCTGTGGCATGGTGGGAAAGGGAACCAAAGAAAATTTCATTTAGTCAATTGGGAGACAACCAAGCGGCCTTTGAGAGAAGGTGGACTACAGATTCGTGACCCAGCCCTGGCAAACACTGCTCTGGGCTGCAAAATCTTGTGGAAGATGCATAGCGACCCCTCACATCCTGTCAGCAAAACTTTGAAGCACAGATACATCCCAAATGCCAAAATTCGAAATCTCCAAAACACAGTGAGAAGGAAGACCACGATTTTATGGCAGCTGTGCATCAAAGGGGTGTGATTCTTCAATCAACACTTGTATCGCATCCCTGGAAATGGAAAACGCACCAAACTCTGGACTGATAGGATCATGGGGAATCCACCCATTGCATCAATCGCTGGCCTGTGGGAAATTCACGATTTCCTTGAGAGAAAAGGTATCCAGAGAATTTTTGATATATCAAAGTGGGATGAAGATGGATCTTGGACAGAGTGGCAATTCAGCAATGTCCCAGAACGCCTTCTTCAACAACTTGAGATGCTCAAAGCAGAGCTTCGAGAGGCAACTCCTGTGCACATGACAGAAAAAGACATCTGGGGTTGGGGACCCACAAGAATTTATACAGTAGCTAGAGGCTATGCTCTTCTTTAGCAACAGCAAAATAGACCACTCTCGGCAAGGTTCTGGTTGGAGGTATGGGACTCGATGGCGATCCCGAAGGTAAATTTATTCTTCTGGACACTAATGAACAGAAAGATTTTGACGGGAGAAAATTTATTGAAAAGAAATATTGCCGGACCACATAGATGTTGTCTCTACAGAGAAGCCATGGAAACCTCGGATCACTTATTTGTAGGCTGCCATTTCGCAAACAAAGTCTGGCAGCTTACACTCCAAGGCCTCAAGGTTGTTGTTCCCACCAACATCTCAGTAGTGGATCTATTCACTGGCTGGAAGGATAGTTACCCTTCGCTTTCCCTGGAAACATTATGGGCCAGAATCTGAATCTCCATCCCCAAGTACGTGTGTTGGAAGCTATGGCTAGAAAGAAATGAGCAAATTTTCAACAACACAGAATGGACCCCCAAAATGGTAGCAGCGAAAGCAAAAGGCCTCCTACTAGAAACTTTGAGCTCCCAAAATCATAAAATTGATACCTCAATATTGCAGGAAGAAAAGGAGTGGCTCGGCTCCTCCGTGTTGAATCTTCGAACCCATAGCGCGCCAAAACCCCATCTTGAAACAGAATGGAGGTTAAGAGACAGCCATGACATATTTCAGAGTTGGTGGCAAAACAAGGCATAACTTCAGCCTTTCTTGATGGCGCATCCAAAGGAAACCCTGGAACAGCGGGAGCCGGAGGAATCATTTATTCCAGCGAAGGGGAAAAACTAGCAACCTTTTGCTGGGGTCTTGGACAACGATCCAATAATCAAGCAGAAATTCTGAGTTTGATCAAAGTTTGTCAGATAGCYAGGGAAAGAGGACACCGGGAGMTACAAGCATTTGGAGATTCYGAGATCTTGATCAAAACAATTCATTCCAGAGGACAGTTTAAAGATGTTGGGCTAAACAAGAATCTGCAAAGGTTAAGACACATTCTAAAAGACTTTACCTCCTTCAAGTGCTACCATATTCTCAGAGACTCAAACAAAGAAGCAGACAAACTAGCCAACGAAGGCTTCCTTTTGTCCCAAGGAGAACTCAACGTAAACGGTGGGGATCCAGTTAAGAAATGTATTCCTTGAAAAGGACAACAGCTTGTAAAAGAATGCAGAAAGCAGAAGACGCCTGAGAAAGATGATAAGAAAAATCAAAAGGACAACAGCGTGTAAAAATAGTAGATGGTTGTGCAAAGGAGGGCTGGAACATATGCTGAAACACAGCGCTAGAACAGATGCTGAAACAGAGTGTTGGAACAGATGCTGAAACACGGCGCTGGAACATATGCTGAAACAATGTTGTATTGTTGAAACACAGTGCTGGAACAGATGCTGAAACACAGTGCTGGAACAGATGCTGAAACATAGTGCTGGAACACAGATGCTGAAACACAGATGCTGAAACACAGATACTGAAACACTGCTGGAACATATGCTGAAACATAGTGCTGGAACAGTTGCTGAAACACAGTGCTGGAACACAGATGCTGAAACACAGATGCTGAAACACAGATGCTGAAACACAGTGCTGGAACAGACACTGAAACACAGTGCTGGTACATATGCTGAAACAGCGCTGGAACATATGCTGAAACATCGTTGTAACAAATGCTGAAATAGTGCTGAGACATATGCTGAAACAATGTTGAGTCTTATGCTGAAACAGTGACTGGAGTTTCGGCACTTAAATTTAATCCAGTTCTCTTAGAAGTCGTTTAGTTCACTAGTCTATAGCTATAGAAGTAGAATAGCTCAGGAAGTCAGACCTGAAGAAATTTGAAGCCATTTTGTAATCAACTCTGTGGTTAGTCCACCCCATTAATATAATCTATAATCGTTTCTGTTAAAAAAATAAAAAAAAAATAAAGATTATTGATCACATAAAATAAAAAGAAGATGATATGCATGCATAAGAGAATTTTAACAGAGTGGACACATGGGAAGCTCAAATAAAGATAATGATAGATCAATCTCAAATACTTTATACTCAAAACTCAGAGTTACAAAGTTTGTGGTGTGAAAAAACATCCAGAACCAGAGTTTGTGGTGTGCAAAAACATCCAGAACTAGAGTTTGTGGTGTGCAAACAATTGACAGTTAGATCAGAGAAAAAAAATGTAAGAGAACTAGACATGGGGCGAACCCGGGCATTCATCCTGGCAAAGTCGGAAGATAAAAGCCTGGCAGCAAGTCCATCATCGACTTTTCTTAGGCTCGCCTGAAAGGGAGTCATGCAGGATGTCCAATGGCTTGTTGACGGTGCATTGGCAGTGCTGTTGCTCTACTAAATCCTTGCTCATCTCAAAGATCAAGACCAAGTGGTCTTTCGTAAGCCTGGAAGAGCTGGGAGCTAGGTCAGCCTATTCATCAGCTTCATTATCTGCCTCATTTTTTCCAGGGTCTTCATCCATGGTAGCAGTGGGGAAATCATTTGCAGTGGCAGACTCCATGGTAGGGTCGTCTTCATTAGTGGCAGCTAAATTTTGTCCTGAGTGTTCCTCTTGAAGCAGTATTTCCTCTTACACAATGTAGCTTGTCTCGGATGGCTCCTAGAAAGGGGTGGTGGTGCAAGTGGTTAGTCAATGCTCCAAGGCGGTTGATGGGAGGAAAGGTAGAATTTCCTCCCAGTTGGGCGAAATTTCTTATTCCACTGGGAAGCCTACATGAAAACCCTTTGTGCTTGAAGGATGGGTCTCTGGTTGAGCCTCTTCATACCAATTTTGACTAGAAGAAGGTGGGTGGTCCAAGCTACCACCTAGGATTAGAGCTAAAGAGGTTGGTCCCAGGCATCTTTGTTTGCCAAACCGACTATAATAGGATGGCCCTCGTCGAGGATTTCCTCTCTCGCAAGGCATGTCTAAGCAGAGCACAGGGTGAATGGAATCAATAGTGGTGTGAGCCAGGGCATGGAGAAAAACAAGCAGAATGAGACAGTGAACAGCGGTAGAATGCTCGATATAGAAACCCCCATAGGACGAAAATACCAGGTGGATGGAGGATTTAATGGCTCTGGTGACCATTAGTGCAAGAGTAATGGGAATTATCGGTTTCATACTGATGCCGAGGAGCTGATCCTGAGTCTCCATTAAGGCCCATCGCACTAAACCTTGACATTCATGTAAACTAGATATCGCCACTGGCATGAGAGGAGGGTTGCGGCGAGGGGCTTTAACTTTCCTCGTATCCACCCCATCTGATGACGTGTGTACTCAAGTATCACCACATCTGGGGAATATTATATATTTTTTAAATAAAAGAAGATATTAATTATATTTTTTTAATAAAAGAAGATATTAACTTTAAATCGATTTATTTGATATTTAAAGTTTTTTTTATTTAAAGAGATTTGATCTATATTAAAAAAAAAAAAAAA